>PVHX01026250.1:0-21102 GCA_004024805.1 Geosciurus inauris
GAGGAGATAAGGAAAGGAGGAAATTCCAGAGACCATAGAAAGAACAGGCCAAAACTCCCCACAAGACTCCTGGCTTTGGGGTCCCTTCTCTTCAGAGAAGTCTATCTCTGTCATTTGTACAATATACCTGCTGCTTGCTTGCTATCTCTGTGTCCTGTTTTTCAATTCTTTGTTGAACAGAGACAAGGAACCCAGTACCCCTAGATGGAAACACCAGTCACTAATGGTAAAGTGTTGGATGATTCTATTTATACAGAATGTCTAAAATAGGCAAGAAGACACAAAATGTAGAGACAGAAAGAGACTGACTGCCAGAAGTTGGGGAGGGAAAATGGGGAGTGACAATTAATGTTACAGGAACTACTTGGGGGGTGATAAAAATGTAGAATTAGGTAGAGATGATGGTTGCACAGTTCCATGAATATACTAAAAACATTAAAATGGTAAGTTTTATTGTATCTGTATCACAATAAAGCTTTTATTAAAAAGCAGTCTCACAGCTGCCCAGGAGTGGGGGAGAAACTAGAGTGGCAACCCAACACCTTCCTGAAGCCAAAACCCACATCCCTGAACACTCCGATTACTGCTCTGCATGACAGAGATTGGCAGAAGACCTCTGATGCATTCCTACTCATACTTACGGAGAAAAACAGCAAAAGAAGCTATTTTTCCCCACATAATCCCTTTCTCCTTCTCGTTTTCCTACATTGAAACTACAATTGATAGATCCAGCAGAAGCCTTACCAAGGGAAAATGACTTTGTCTTTTCCAGGAGAGACGAAGCATTATATTAAAGAGACAGCTGTCTGGATGGCGTGGGACCAACTCAAGATTCCATCCACAAGGACTATTCTATACCCCCCACTTCAGAATTTCCACTCCTGAGGCTAGTAAATAAAAGGAATCTGTCTGTGCAGTGGCCTCATCCCAACAGTGCAAATTTCCTGCCCCCACTCCAATAAAGCCCACAGGCAGGCACATGTTTAATATGGGCTGACAATGTGGAGGAGTTGCTCTAATTGGACCTCAGGGCTGATGGAAGGAGGCTCACATTTTTGTAGTTAAAGGAGAAGCCAGGGCTAGGCTGCAGATTTGGTCCTCCACTGATGTTTTCATCTAGAAATCTGCCAAGCACAGGTAAAGCAGGACTCTGATTCTTTCTCAGCAGAAGGAAAAGGTGTTAGTTCTTGCTGGTCTCATGTGTGGCCACCTACGTTGCTGTGGTTCCTTTTCTGTAGAGTCCATGCCAGGACTGGTCTTCCACAGGCTCATTGATTTTCGAGACTGCAACATGTAGGATTAGGTAGATGGGCACCTATACTAATACAAATACTATATCACAAATCCAATTGAAGTTGGAGTTCCCCTGAGCTGAGAGATAATTTTCCTTTAATCTTCTTCTGGTTGTCTATCATCTGACCTTCATCTGTCTATCTAAGATATGACACTTTAAAAATGTCCATGCTGGCCAGGCATGGTGGCACATGCCTGTAATCCCAGAGGCTGGGGAGGCTGAGGCAGGAAGATCACAAGTTCAAAGCCAGCCTCAGCAAAAGTGAGGTGTTAAACAATTCAGTGAGATCTTGTCTGTCTCTAAATAAAATACAAAATAGGGCTGGGTATGTGGCTTAGTGGTCGAGTGCCACTGAGTTCAATCCCTGGTATGCCCCAAAACAAATGTCCATCCTGGGGCTGGGGTTGTGGCTCAGTGGTTGAGCACTTGCCTCGCATGTGTGAGGCACTGGGTTCGATCCTCAGCACCACATAAAAATAAATAAAGGTATTGTGCTCATCTACAACTAAAAAAATATTTTAAAAAATGTCCATGCTGCTCTGTTTTACGTGGAGGGAACTCCTCCACCTCTGCTTCTTCCACCACCAGGAATTACCATCTTTAAGAACGATTTTGCTGCTTTGGAACTTGACACAGACTGTACTGCCATTTTGCACACACTGATCTTCCATTCCCAGGCCTGGCCAAGGAAAACTTGCAGCGCTGCTTGTGGGGAGGATGCCTAATGCCCAGGACAGTTCTCTGGGAGACTGCAAAGGTCACACTAACTTCAGATTTGGACTGAGTGAGGAATATTTGGTTATCCTCTTGGTTTTGGGACCACGTAGTAATAGGGGTGTTCCTGTTTCATCCTTCTTGCCTTTGGTTATTTTTAATCACGCAACTATCAGGGCCAAATTGCCTTGTAACTGTCTGCAGAGCTTGAATGTGACAGAGATAGCTGCTACTGTTAATAGGAGCCTTCATTTCAGCCCATTTAAGTTGCCTCAGTTTGACAGCTTCACAATAGCTACCTCCCCTCAAAAAAAACCTGCAATTTAGTAGAGAGAGAATGTGGGACAACAGCTTGATTTGTCTCTTGGTCTCCAGCGGGCTCCCTTGACATAATGTCCCACCACAAGGCCAGAGAATAAAGTACCCTATGAAAACATTATTTTTGGAATCCAAACTTGGTTAAAAACACTGGTAAAATCCACAGAGCAGAGCTGCTTACAAAGAACGTTAAGCATTGCTTCCTTCAAATATTTTGTTTCTATGGGTAAAATCGTTTCATCAATGGACAGGCTTTTCTGAACTTGGTAACTGCAGTGCTTGCAGAAAGATACCTCCTGAGTTAGCTCTTTAAATCCATGTCATTCTGGGAGAGTGGAGAAGAAGGAAGCTCAAGGTGATTTTGGTGGGGAGGGGACACCTCCATATCCTGACTTCCTAGGACAAAAAAGAACTGAGTACCTGGCCAGTACTGCAATCTGAGAGCCATCAGAATCACAGCTATTTAGAAAAGTCAAATTCAGGAATGAGACTAGTTAGGCTTTGAATTGTGCCCCTCCCCCAATCCATAGGTTGAAGTCCTCACCCTCAGTGCCTCAGAATGTGACCTTGCTTGGATATAAGATTCAAAGAACAAAAAAGATTCCATGGTATTGAGGTGGGCCTCAACTCAACAGGACATAGGAACAAATATTCATAGGGAAGATGATGTGAAGAGACAGTAGGCAAGGCACAAGGTCTGGACTGCATCATTCCCTCACAGCCTGAGAAGGAATGGGCACTGACAACACCTTGCTCTTTGGACTTCTAGGTGGGAGACAATACATTTGTGGTTTTTAAGCCTCCAGCTTGTGGCTTCTTGCTACAACATCCCCAGGAAATTAATACAGGAATTTATCCCATGTCCTAGTTCCCAGTTCCCCCAAATATATGGGTTAGGGGAATGAATTCACATTCCCATAGCTATCTTTCCATGTACTTGCCTCACCATATAATAACCTGGAGAAAGAAGAATTTAGTGGTATGGAAGAAACCTGTTTGCTAAAAGAAAATAGTAACCAAAGTGCTCTCATTGTATTTTTTTTTTTTTTTTGCTGGAAACCAATTTCCTAAAGTAGAAAATAACTGAAACTTGAGTCATCTGAGTCTCTTGAGTTCAAATAGCCATCACTAAAGCCAAACAGCTAAATCCAATGTTACTTCATACCCTATTTGACATGTCTTTTAAAAAAATGTGTGCGTGTGCATGCACACACACATACACACACACACACATATATAATTTTTTCAATGCTTGGGGTTGAACACAGAGCTTCACACATGCTTAGCAAGTGCTGTACCATTGAGCTACATTTCTAGCCTTTTGATTTTATTTTGAGACAGGGTCTTGCCAAGTTTCCTAGGCTGGCCTTCAATTTGTCATCCTCCTTCCTCAGCTTCCTGAAGAGCTGAGATTACAGGAGTGTTCAATCATGCTCAGATGAAATTCTTTTATTCTTAAGAGAGATTACTAATTATTATTTTGCTAAGGTAAATTTCATTTATTTCAGTTTTATTATTACTAATTATAAAACTGAATTTTGCTTCCAGCTACTTCTGACAATGCCATCTGAGGGCAGACTCACATCCATTTAAGTGTGTAATATTTTAGAATTTAAGTGCATAATATTTTAGAATTTAAGCATTCTTGTATCATGATTTTTGTCCCCTAGAGAACTTAAGTGACATCCTTTGGGCACATATACTAGACAGAAGACCTCAGAACAAGACACACAGCATGAGGGAACAAAAGCCAGAAAGGATGGCATAAAGGAAAAGTTCAGAATGCAAGAAAGTTACTGATGATGGAGGTTAAGCCAGTAATGTGGTTTATCATCTCCCAGCCTGAGAGAGAAAGGAGGCAGACAGTGTCCTGAATTCCACTTCTCTGCTCTATGCTAGCCCTCTTCCCTGCTTCCCCTTTTTCTGCCCAAACAGCCTACAGTGTTCTTCTCCTTTGGATACTTGCTTTTCCACTTTCTCTGATGGTATACCCTGCCCTGAATCATAAGGCTACATCTTCAGCCTAGGACACTCTTCCAAGCTCAAAGTTTCTCAATCTAGTTCTACCACAATGTCTCAGAAATGCCTCATACTCAAGAAAACTAAAAGCAAATCATTATTTCCTCTCATGCTCCTCTCCCTATTAGTTTGTTTTACTTAAATGGACCCACCATATGACCCAGCTCTCCCACTCCTTGGTATTTATCCAAAAAAACTAAAATCAATATATATAGTGATATAAGCTTATCAATGTTTATAGCAGCACAACTCACAATAACCAAGTTACTGAACCAACCATCCACAGATGAATGGACAAAGAAACTGTGGTATATATACACAATGGAGTTTTACTCAGTCATAAAAGAGAATGAAATAATGGCATTTGCTTGTGAGTGGATGGAACCGGAGACTATAAAGCTAAGTGAAATAAGCCAGACTCAAAGTCAAGGGTTGAATGTTTTCTCTTATATGTGGAAGCTAGAAAGAAATAATGAATTCTAAAAAGGAGGTCCCATGAAAATAGAAAGGAGATCAATAGAGTAGAGCAGGGCAACAAGGGGCAAGGGAAGAGGGATAGAAAAGGTGAGAAACTGTGCTATGAAATTGATCAGTCTATGCTATAGCATGTATTTATATATCACAATGATATATAACTATAATGTACCAATTAAAAGCAATCAATAAATAGAAGGAAGATCAATAGTGCAGCAGGAAGGGATTGAGGGAGGGAAGATGGGTGGAAAAGTGGAAGTACTGGGGACTGAAATGGAGTTAACTGTATTCCATGCATGTATGATTATGTCAAAATGATTACAGTGATAACTATAATGCACTAATAAAATCATTAAAAAGTTTATGTAGTTTTAGCTCATTTGTTCTTTCTTAATTTATTTTTACCTATCTAATGATTATTGTGATAATATATAAATAGATATAAAACATAAAATTTACCATGTTAAGTCTACTATTCTGTGCTTTCTAGTACATTCACATGTTATGCAAACATACCCGTTATCTAGTTTCAGAAATTCTTTATCACTCTAGAAAGATAATCTGCAACTTCTAGCTATGTAATTTTTATATATCACTCTCCTGATCCCTTTATCATTTTTATGTTCTATTCTTAGACAACTTCTAATCTGCTTTCATTCTCTATAATTTTGCCTATCCTAGACATTTCATGTGAATGGAATCATATAGTAAGTGTCCTTTTGAGCTTGGCTTCTTTCACTTACCATAATGACTCCAAGCTTTAACCAGGTTTTAGCATGGATCAGTACTTCACCTTATGATTTATTTCTGCATCTTTTTACTATGGTTGCAACATGTGTGTCTCCTTCAAAATTCATGTTGAATCTTAATCTCTAATGCACTTGTATTACAAGGTGGGGACTTTAGGATATTAGATTAGGGCATGGATCAGATTACAGATGATCCTCAATTTAAGATGGAGTTATGTCTTGATAAGCCCATAATAAGTTGAAAATGTTGTAAATTAAAAGTGCATTTAATGCGCTAGAGGCAGGAGATATAGATGGTCATTTTGTAGACACAATGGGATTGGAAAACACAAAAGACAATATCCAGTAAGTACTGGTGACACAGTATCAGTTGTTTCCCTTTGATGGAGTAGCTCACCAGGAGCTTCAGGTGGCTGTCTCTGCACAACATAAAGAAAGAGAATCATGTATTAGACACAGGGTCTCTGCTCTAGTGCCTAAGTCTTTGATCCACTTTGAGTTGAGTTTTGTGCAGGGTGAGAAATAAGGGTTTAATTTCATTTTGCTACATAAGAATTTCCAAGTTTCCCAGCACCATTTGTTGAATAGGCTATCTTTTCTCCAGTGAATGTTTTTGGTGCCTTTGTCGGGTATAAGATAACTGTATTTATGTGGGTTTATCTGTCTTTTTTTCTTTACCATTGGTCTACATGTGTGTTTTGGTGCCAATATCATGCTGTTTTTGTTACTATAGCTCTGTAGTATAATTTCAGGTCTGGTATTGTGATGCCTCCTGCTTCACTCTTCTTGCTGAGGATTGCTTTGGCTATTCTGGGTCTCTTATTTTTCCAAATGAATTTCATGATTGCTTTTTCTACTTCTGTGAGGAATGTTGTTGGGATTTTAATTGAAATTACATGAAATGTGCATAATGCTTTTGGTAGTATGGTTATTTTGACAATGTTAATTCTGCCTATCTAGGAGCATGGGAGATCTTTCCATCTTCTAAGGTCTTCAATGTCTTTCTTTAGCATTCTGTAGTTTTTGTGTACTACCAGAAGAATGAGAAAGTATACTCCATTTATGTATGATGATGAGTCAAAGTGCATTCTACTGTCATGTATAACTAATTAGAAGAAATAAAAAAAGGAATGTATGCCAGAAATGTAATGTTCCATTCCCAGCAATGGTATTTCCTTTCTCATTCTGGTATAGGGAAAAAAGGGAAAAAAAGAGAATCATACTATATACTGTTAGTCTTGGAAAAGATAAAAATTCAAAATCCATAGTATAGTTTCTACTGAGTGCATACTGCTTTCACACCATTATAAAACTGAAAAATCATAAATTGAACCATCATAAGTCCAGAACTCTCTATTGTGCCTTATAAAATGATACCTGGAACTAGCTAGGCCCTGATTGCCTTACTATTACTTTTGTCATGTGAGCACATAGCACACAACCCCTCTGGAGGATGTGGAATCAAGGTGCCATCTTGGAGGCAGAGACAGGGGCCTCAGCTGATGCCAAACCTGCCAGTGCCTTGACTTGAACTTCCGAGCCTCCAGAACTGTGACAAAATAAATTCCTCTTTTTTAAATCACCTGGTCTCATATATTTTGTTACATCAGAACAAACAGCAGCACAAACAAGCTAAGACAACTGTATAGTGCCACTCCATCACCCCAAATTTCCAAGCAAGAAAGCTGGGAGTCATTTTCAAATTTTTACCCCTTCCCTCACTTCACATATCTTGCTAGTCACTCAATTCCATTGATGAGAATGTAGATATCCACCCTTCTCCAGCCTGTCCTTTTTTCTCTATCCTGACCTTATTTCAAGCTTTCAGCATCTCTTCCTTGGCCCAGAGTGATCATTCTACAGGATAAATCTAGACAGATGATTCCCCCAATTAAGGTCCTTTAAGAGCAACAGAGGTCACAGTCCCTGGAAATCATTGCTGGAATGTCTATGATCTGCAGAGTAGCATGACCTTGCAGAAAGTAGGGCTTATGACATCTGGAGGAGGCTGTTTTAAGGGGTTAGAAGGGGGCTGGCTCGAACCATGATGTATTAAGGCAGGGTTTAGAACTTGGATGAGATTTGGTGCCAGTCAGTATTAGAGCATGCTGATGAGAATGGGATTCCAGGTGTTTATGGTGAAGAGGTGGAGGAACCTAGTAAGGCTGCTGGGGCCTGACTGCACCTATTTCTCCATTTGTGTTAGGTGCTTGGTGACAAGGGAAATGCCTTGAGGAATGGTATGGGTGGCCCTGTAGGAGGTTCTAGAGTATGGACAGTGACTCAGAGAGACTCGAAGAGATGGCCTTGAGGAGGGGGAGGAAAATCTCCAGCCTTTGGAATTTGTAGGTATTTATATAGCCTCTGGAGTCCTGAGATGGACAGGTGTTCCTGGATGCCTTCACCTAGGATTCGACGTCTGTATGTGACCCTAACATGTGGCTAGACAAGGATTCCAGAGTGCTGTGGACAGAAGGCATGATCCATGAGGTACATGAAAGTCTGGACAGCTCTTAGTGGGAATGGCTGGGTTACTGTGCTGGTAATTCCTATATTGACATAGTGTATGAACATGTTAAGAATTCAAATTAGCATCCATGTGTCTTTTTTGTACTTCAAGTAAGACTATTCACATTAAAGAAAATACTGTTTAGTTGATCCACGTATATATCTTTGCTAATTATTAAAGGATATTTTTGAAAATTTTTGCAATTCAAGAATGGACTTGTGATTTCTCACATCTGAGGGTTTTGATGGGATTTTCAGGGGTCTGTTTAATTTTGAAGATCTAATCTTTTGGTCTTCCTGGGAGGAAGAAAAGGGCTTAATGTAGATTTAAGACCCTCTCTAGCTCTTCAGAAATGAACATGTGTCATCAGGCTAGAGCATCAAAAAATCTGTCATATTACTATAAATGGCTTTAATCCATTCTTTGAGTTCACTATTAGCACTAAATTGAGTAAATGCAAAAGTAACTACTTTTACATAATTCTCAAACTTGCAATTATATAGACAAGAGTATTTGTAGAACCTGAAAGCATATTTCCACACAGCTTTGCTTAATATTTGTTAGAATCCAACCATAAGCGCCTCCTTCTTCATATACCTGTACATTTCACCATCACTCACTTTAGGCACCCTTCCCCCAGGACATGGAGGTTCTCTGTGGACTTTGGCCCTCTCATGAGGCTGGTGACATCTCCCCATTTTACAGATGGAGGCAATTATACACAGAGCTTTGTGAAGATGTATTGTGTAGCAGTTGCAAGGATTTGTGCCAGAATAAAACATCCTCTTTGTTCTTTACTAGTGTTAATATCTAGAATGTGCTGAGATTGTTCTTCTCGTCCTCAATACCACTTCTTTTTTTTCCTTTTTGCTTCTGCTTCTTTAAGCAGGGACAAACACACCAACATAAAAATGCCTGTCACTCTACTGTATTGATTGTTTCCTCCTAATTACACATTATTTAATTAAAAATAAAAGCCAATGTATATCCTAGGCAAAGAATCTTACTAAGTTGACAGCTTAGAAATGTGAAGACTCTTTTTGTTTGGGGCACAAATAATCCTTGAAGGCTAAGAACATAAGTTTACCTACATTGCTCCCCCCTTGTCCTGGAAAGAACAGCTCTGGGAGTCGGCAGGGGCAGTACTATAGAAATAACCTTGTCAATCCCTCCCTGCCAACAAGGGTGCTAATTAGTGCCAATTAAGAGTCTCCTTTTTTGTCTGTGGAACATCTGTCCATAGGCATTGAACTCAAACCCCCAATTCATTTTTTCAAGGCCAAAAATATCAGACAGCAATTCATTTTGGTCTCTGCTAATGGAGCTTGATTTTAAATTTGTAAGAAGTTCTGAATCTTGCTCTCCCTAGTCTGGATCAGCTACAATATTCCTTCTTGCTCTCATCATTATTCATAGTTATCTTATTTTTGACAAAGATGTGCTTTCGTGAGGTCTATGGCACACAGGCTGAGAAAAGAAATGGCAAGGATAAGACCAGGGAGACCCAGGCTTCTTGCTTACCCTATATTCTGCACTCTACTTCATTTTTAAAAAGTAATGTATTATCACTCAGATAAATGGTCTTTGTTTTATCTTCCCTTTAAATCCTGGTGGGGGAAAGGCCAGTGTAAAATGGCTTCTATTTAATTGAACCTATTCTGTGTACACAGTGTGTCCATAAAAGCGCCTGCATCATTAGCTTTTGGTGATGCAAATGAAGGTGGCCCTGCTGTTCCTTTCTCCTTTATAAAGTGCCCTTTCAATCCTTGTTTGGGACAGGACAAGACCCTGGTGACTTGAAGCTTGTTTTATTCTGTGTGGCCACGAGAAAACTTTCATTCATTCCAGGCCTGCCTGATAATGACATGTTATCACAGACAGTACCTTGGATATTCTGTCCACTGCAAAATACTTGGGGAGATTTTCTGAATTCATCCCAGACTAGGAAAGCTGTTTGAGCTGGCAAAGATTCCTGTAATTTGGGTATTTCTCTGGATTCCATTATGAAGCCTTTGTCCTTTTCACTTCAAAGTAAACAAACATACTCATTGATCTTTAGAGGGCTATCAAATTTTACTGTAAAACACATTTATTGCCATATCATTTTCTTCAGTTCTCTAATAAAGTTATTTCATATTATTCAATTTGTGACCTGCACTGTGCAGTAAAAGGGCGTGAGTCTTCTCACAGTGAGTTATAGTCTCAAAAGAAGTAGAAAAATAAATTTATTTAAAACATGATGGAGTCCTCACTGCTAACACATTATAAATTGCTCTATTTTAAATGTCTGAACTGGGCACACTGAACATACAAAGGCATATTTCCTTAGCATTTATGCAGTTTTCAGTTGACTTTTCCTGAAGTTTCACTCATCATCAGATGAGAGAGAGCTTGTCAGAAAAAATTACACTTAATGGTAGTTAATGGTGACTAAATTCAATGGACTTGTTTCTATTTTGTTATACTCTTGCTGGAGATAATGAAAGTATTACACGAACAGCCTTTATGCTGCTTGCAAAAATGCATCCAGTTCCAATGGTAGGTAACATAAAGCTTTATCTGATTTATAAAACAATCTATGTAAACCTATTTTTATGTTTTATTTGATTCTAGCCATTAGCCTGAGCTAGGAAGTAATTGTAAAATATATCTCACAGCAGCAATTTGCTGTTCTATGCCAAATTAATCTGCATAAATCTATACCTGTTTCTAGGACACTGGAATGGATGTTCCTGTAAAACAAATTTATTCATTCTGTTGTGTTTGTGAAATCTTGGGGAAAATCAAGCCAGTGGGCTTCACCTCAAATGGCAATGCTCAACTCCCCAGAGGAAATCATGTCATCTATACTAATCAGACCATCAACAGTACTCCAGTTTTCAATTGTTAAACCAGAAGTTGTGGATTAAGAAAAGCCTTTCCATATTTCAGCTGATCTGAGGTGGATCCCTAACCAGTTGGGATTTTATTTTCTTTTGTAAAACCACATCATTTACCTAGAGTACTCTGGTTTGTCACGATAGGTCAACTGGCAGAGTCAAATTCAATAATTCTTCTACTGGGTAATGTTTTAATTTGAGATTCCCAAACTTCAGCGAATAGACAATCAACCCACCATGTTTTGCAAACACTAGATTCAGTCGATGGCCACTTTCTAATCCAAGCATCCAAAATAATGTAAACAAGGGCTTTGTGTGTGGACATGAGTTTAGTTACATTAAGTATGTGATTGCCAACCATTTTTCCTTAGCAATCTCAAACCTCAAGTTGGGAACGTACAGTCTTACAAACGATACTTTCATACCAGCCTCTCTTCATTTTGTATTTTCATATTTGTTATTTTTTCAAGTGTGTGGGTCATTCTTCCTTTGGGAAGCTGCTTAATTTAACCCTGCCAGTTTGCTGAGAAAAAATGATATATGCAAAAAGGTATCTCTAACATGCATACATAAAATAAGTAGTGATAATGCTTAATGAGAAAATCTAAAGTAAAATTGTAGAAATAAAAGTCTTAATGTTTGTGTTCCTCAATATTTAAAAAGTAACAGTTATAATATAGTCCAAACATAATCACTGGTGCATTGCTCTCTCTCTACAAATTCCCAAGATAGATACTACTACAATTGAGTATATTTCGGGAATAAACACAAAATATGATATATAATTGGTGAAGGAAGGAAGATCCCACTAATCAGGACTCATCTTTTCTAGCCATCAATATTTTGGGGTGTTTTCATGTCCAATTAACTAATTATCTACTACCAAGCTTCAGATAATGTGAATGAGATAAGATAATGAAAATTATGAATTGCTTGTATGTTATACTCATTATTGTAAAATGTGCTCAATATTAATGTTTAAGTCAATAAAGTAATTAAAAATGATAATTAAATGGAATACTTTGTACACAGAAACATCTTTGATCTACGTGTGTAGATCAGTGTACCAGAAATCTCCAGTTACTGACAGCTTAACTGTTTAGCAAATGCTCCTCACAATAGGAGATCAGTTATCAAGAAAAGGGATTAAATAAAGGACACATTCTTGCCCTAGCAGAAAATACTGTTTGGATGTAGGAGGGACTACATCAGTACTGGATTCCTTCTGCTGATAGAGCCAATACAAAACCCATACATAGAAAACCAGAGCAAAATGGAAAGTTATTTCCTTTATGTTCTGGACTCTGTGATGCAGCACCTACTCCCAACCTTTTAAAAAATTATTTTCTTAAGTCTGTTCTTTCTCCGTCTGATGTTGTGTGACTTTGTGTTCCAGAAACACATTTCCACAAAGGGTGGGGAAGCAGCCCAAGTGGGGCTGGGTGGCTGCCGCAAGCCAGTCTGGGAAGACACTGTCTGAAGTGGATGATCCACATGCTTAGATTTGAGAGTTGACTTCATTACTTCATTTTCAATAACACCAGCATTCAGAGTGGTCTCAAAAGTCACCAGGATAATAGGACTATTATCTCTCTCTCTGCAATATCTAATAAAAAGCTCCAAAGTACATCCAGTCCCTGGTTTTATAAAACATGGCAGCAAATTATCTCCCAAGAATGTTCAGTGAGTAGGCAGCACTTCTTTCTCTATTTAGTCAGCTTTTCTCCTCATAGTGAGGGAAGATGATAGGAGCCAACCACCCAGGAGACAACTTACAGTTGCAGGTGGTCTGCAGGAAAAAAATAACAGACAAAAGGCTCTTCACAAAAGAATCTTCTGGGTGAAAGTTGGAATTTCAGAACACCCTCCATATTATCAATACAAAAATAAAGCCCCTGTGATTTTTGCATACAAATTGTCTGTGATTTTACTAGGCCTCCTAAAAGGGACATTTGATTCAAAATGGGTTTTTGGATCTGGTGGTACAACTAGAGGAAAGGTGGAATGAAGGTGGCAAGAAAAAAAAATAATGAGCATATACACTCAAGGTAGATATTGAAGCTGAGTCTATATATGCAAGATAATTCTATAATGATGCGTTTAATACAGATTGCTCTAGTCCAAATTATCCCACATCATGTTAGTGGGTACTCAGAGGAAACATAAATAAATTGCTTGGCCTAGTCAGTTTGGGAAACACTTCACTGTGACATTAGCATATTAAAGGCTCAAAGAATTCCTACAATGAAAAGGCTTGTTAGTTTTTTTTTTAACCCACTGTTTCCCAAATATATTGTATTATAAAATTACTCTTTCTGAAAGGGGGAGGGACTGAATGCCCATTAAATATGTCAAGGTATCTAGTTCGCAGTGAAGCATTTACTAAAAGTTCATCTAGGTGTTTCATACCTAAAATCATATTATTTTACACATCTCCCTAATTGACAGAAAAGTGAGGTTATTTTCTTTCCCTCTGAATTTAGTTGTCTCAGATATTCATATCAATTGTTTGGCATGAATAAGACCATACAGCCCAAAGCTTCCAAGGAAATTTGTTTGATATCAATAAGGAATGTTTTTTTCAAAGCACAGGACAAACCTGATTTTCAATAGGAGATGAGAATCAATGTACTCAAATTCTCTAAAGAGTCACCCAGTGACACAGACATAAAGCCCTCCTGCTGGCTGGCCTGGTAGCCACAAATGAACAGAGGAATGCACCTTTTCCCTTTAAAGTTAAGAAAGTTGATTTGTTCTTGCAAATTATCAGAGACAATTACCTTTAAAAAGTCTGAAATTAGTGCTCTATAAATAAAAGACCCAGGAGTCATTCTGTGCAATCAGTTCAGAAATATCTCTGGTAATACTTTTAAAGCTGAATTCCATATGGAAGTTAAAAAAATGTTTAGCCAGGTTATTGGGGTGAGAGTCTTAAATGCTTCAATTTATTTTAGGGGTTTTTTATTTTCATGCAGAAAGAGATGAGTCTCTCCCTAAGAAAGCTTCTTAGAGGGGAACAGAATCCACATAGTCAGTCTTGGTATTGCTGTAAGTGTTCCTATGTGGTTTGACCCTCTCCCCCCAAAAATGGTTGAATGCATTTGTTTTAAAAAACAAAGCTAGCTGGCACTTTATTTAAAATATTGCTGTAAATGGAGGTTGCTGCACTGCTCAGCCCTGGCCCCCTTCCAGTGGCATTTTGCTCTATTCAAAAGGATGATTACAGGTAACCTTTTTACATAGGCTTCCAGAATTCTTTAGAGAATTTTTGTTCTGAGAGATGCCACGCCACACCTCCAGTTACTGATCTATTTCACATTGGCAGTGGTAAGCTGCACGACAAAATCACATTCCATTGAATGTGAGTCCTAAAAACTGCTCTAATTTTCTCACTAATTTATCGTTCGATTTTTAGCTCTTGGAATGTGTCCGTGAACCAGGGAAACTTAAGGGGAAAGGGACTGAAGGATTAGGTTCCCATGAGAACAAGAACAAGGCCGTGTTTGATTGACTGCTGCTGAAATACGGCATTTCACTAATTATGAATGAGCATTATGGAACTACCTCTGAGGCAGCCTGTGGCATCTCCATCTCTACTTGTGTTAACAAAAGCTGCTGGACTATAAATAATTAATATTAATGATGAGCAAACTCCATAAACCATGGTCTCCAATTTAAAAAAAATACTTTTGCTTTTTATACTATACGAGTAAGCATCGCTTTGCACAATAGATTTGTTTCTGGAAAGTGTATGTAAATTGATGTTTTGAAAATCAAACCATATTGCAAATGCATGAGATGAGCTTACTATTTAGAGGAAACCTGCAGTGAATCATTTTCAAATGAAGAATTCTTTTTAAGGGTGAAAAATTACCTTTATATCTGTTTGGAAATATATGCTAGAATTTTTGTGACAGTTTTGCATGGAGTGAGAAAACATCTATATATGTCTTTTCTTATTCTCTCCAACATAAAATTGTGCATTATAATCATTCAATGATAGCTACCATGCAGCCCTACTCCACCGTAATAAGGTGGGTATGTGAATGTGTGTTTTCTGTTTTTTTATCAAGTGAGATTATCATGATTCCTCTGCTTTATTGCTTGCCTTCTTTTTAAAAGGAGAAACAAGTAAAATTCTATTTATAGAAAGTGTTTATTTGAAATCTTTCCATTTATGTGCCATTTACATTTAGAATTAAATTAAGAAAACAATTTTATACTGCAGGTTCAAATTTGGGAAATTATTTAATGGCTCTAAATCAGAAATGTTTTAAAATGATCTGATATGCACAATGACTTGCTTTATCTGTCATCTCTCTCCTCTTTTTATCAAATATCATAAAATTTTTAAACAAGGAATTAAAATACCACACACGTGGATTGAAATATGATTTGAAAAATCAAGTTCCCTTAGTTCAGATCTGAAAGTTTTAGGAAGAGCAATAGAGGGATGCATGCTCAGGAATACTCATCATGCTATAACTTCTGAACAGGGATTCTAGGAGCGTAACATAAACTTTCATGCACAGAATGAGGATGTCGTCCAGAGAAAGATCACTTTTCAGAACATGGAAATTTGATTATTGATATTGGCATACTTATTTTACCTATGGTTTCAGGATCTTACAATAAAGGTGTCAGTAGCAAGTAGGAAGAATATGAAGTGCTATGTTATATGATAGATTCGAAAAAATTTTAATTGAACTTCTTTTGATTCTATTTTATAAAGTCAATTTATGTCCCATTCAGAATCAAATTACTGAAGACATTTCTTGGCTCAAAATTGTTATCATTTAAAACTATTTTAGACACTCACTTAATATACCATTTAGCTAAATTCCTTACAGTGTACTTTTCCTAGCAAAGGAAGAAAAAAATTAGTCTATTGGGCCTAAAGCAAATATTCTAAAAGCACACACACATACACACAAATATTTCTAAACAGTGCATATCTACTTTATGGCAATACTCTCTTAACTCAGTGCTGAGGAGCAAGGGAAATAGCACCTTAGTGGATTATTTTTCATAGTTCACTCAGCAATGTGTTTACTAAGTCACTGTTAAAACTACATACTTATATAGTTTGATATACAGTGTGTTCTACAATAGTGTGCCTTCTGAGATTCCATTCTTATTTTGAAAACCTCTTTAAATGTTATTTTATCTTCACTCTCAGTGAAAACAAGCTTATTTCTCTAGGGATTCATAGTCAAGCCTGATGATAATTAAAGGCAGAGTCTGAAGTATCTTTTCAGACCAAGGAAAGAAAAGCAGATATGATGCATCAGGAATGATTTGACCAGACAAGGGAATAGAGTGATTATTTCACAGGATGGCATGGGCTATTTCATGAAATTTTGTTCACATGTTTTCTTATTCAGATGATGTCCCTTATGTATGCAAAAGTCGGGAATTCAGAAAAGGATTCTGAATTCCCACTAGAAAACTGGCGACATGCTTGTTATGATATTTCAAAAGTAGTTACTCACATATATGAGCGAAGCAATCAAGAATTATGACTCAGGAAATAATTCCAGTGATGACTGTACAAACAGTGAAAGGCTAGCCTGGGAACCAGGAGTGCAGAATTTCTTTGATCAAGTTCTTGTCCTCCATTGTTTCCTGCTTCTTGTCCTCCCTCCGTTACCTCTAGAAGGTATTGCCACTTCCCAAGACAAGTCCAGATGGATTCTAGGACTGGAGATTCCATGGGCAGGCAGGAAGGCAAGGCTAAGGCATTTCTTTTTGAAGTCAACTAGATGTAGTTGCAAGTCACAATTATTGGCTACAAGAATTTAGCCTTAATTCATGGACTTTGATTCTTTGTGTTGTAAAATGTGGGCAAAAGTCATGCCTACATCTCATGGAGTTGTGATTAGTTGATTATATAATGGATATAAAACATTTAGCACAGTGCCTAGAACTTAATAAGTCCTAGCTTGAATTTTTTATACAATCACAAGATCCAAGTACAATTGTGACTGTGACATGATAATGTGGTGAGCTCCAAGAATGAGAAGAATGTGCCTAGTATCCAAAGTGTATGCATTTAAGATATTCAGGCCGTTTTTCATTTTCATGCTAGGTAACTGGGTGTGAGGGTCAGCAAAAGAAATATTCAATGTAGTCCAACTTTGCTGAGTCTGGAGAGGTCCTGCTCCAATTGGGCGTCTCTGGGACAAGTTGGGAAATAGAGTGAAAGTTTCCTCAGATGGCTAAAGATTGGAATATATTGCAAGTAGCACTCACTCAGAAGACTTCATTAAAAATGTCCATACTTATCATGAGCATAACCAATAACAATAATTAATGTTTACTGATGTACCAGACGCTTTGATAAGTACTCCAATCATTTAATCCTACAATAAGATACTCTTACTGTCTCCATTTTGCAGATGAGTAAACTAAGTAACAGAGAGGCTAAATAACTTGCCCAAGATCACTTGGTTAGACAATGGTGGAGGTGGGATTTGAGTCCAGGCATTCAGGTTTCAGAATCTATCTACTTCAATTTCTACATTGTATTCTTTCCAGTAGCACACACATGCGTGCATATCTATTGCATATCTATTGTAAACCCTTTTGGATGTTAAGGAATAAAAAGAAGAATAGGGGGCTGGGATTGTGGCTCAGCGGTAGAGCGCTTGCCTCGCATGCGTGAGGCCCTGGGTTCGATCCTCAGCACCACGTACAAAGCAATAAAATAAAGACATTGTGTCCATCTACAACTAAAAAAAATTTAAAAAAAAGAATAGTACCCATGAAATATTAATGTTACTATAGACTAATCTATACCTTCCAGATTATTCTTTCACTGCCTACCACACACTGTATAATGTTTTCTGATTATTTATTGTGTGGGTAGATCCTGCACCATTGCTGAGGTAACAAGTGAATGGATTTTATGCTTTTGACTCAGGAGGTCAAACATTTATGGACCTATTATGCCAGGAGAACAAAGGTGCTACTACATTTGAATCTACCTTTCTCATAGGCAGAAAACTGGTGGTGTATGGTTTTTAGGCATTCATCGCCATTTGCTAAGTTTGGAGGAACATCATAATTCAGTCATCTTCATCAGTCTCCTTGGCATCCAGACCAACAAAGCCAGAATGAAGAGATTCAAGTGAGTTGAGAGGTAATTCCACCCCTAATATTCAGACAGAACTATACCTTTCTCAAGATACTCTCCTACCACTGGAGGATGAGTTCCTATGGCTCCAATCCATCAGTTCTAACTACTTGATACCATCCAATAGGTTTAATATTTGATATCTGTTCTGTGTAAAATAGTATGCCAACTTTTTCATAGTAACATCATCATTCTGGTCTGAAATTGTTCTCTTCAGAGAGTTAGTCATTTTCTATATGTGGTATTACAAAAACATATTAAAATCTTGTTATGAGCATATCAGAAAAAAAAGAGAAGAGAACAAAAAAAAAACCCAACCTAACAACAACAATGACAACAAAACCCATCTTGTCATGGAAGCACAGACCCATCCTCATGTGCTTGCCTTGAGAGAGAACTGCACAGAGGAATCCTTGAAATTACCAATACCTCAATCCTAATCTTCCTGAAAGGCAAGATACTCTATATCACTTGTTTCATATCTCTGGCTTTAGGAGTATCAATATGATTGTGGCTCTTTATGCCATCAGGCAAATCAGTGACTGTTTGTTCTCTTCATCTTAAAGTCTGTCACACTGCGCTCTGTATTCCCTAAGTGCCCAGAGGCCTGGGCACAACAATCTGTGGTTTGAAAGTGGCTGCCACTTGGATCTCACGATTACTGAGGTTTGGGGTAGACCCCCAGCACTATCTTCTCTGTCTTACATCTTTACTGTGCATCTTGGCTTCCTGCCATTGTGAATTCTGAACATCACAGTTCTTTCTGAATAGCATAAATTGAGCCAAAGTTGATTTAAATTTCATGCAGAAAACAGCTTTGCTTCAAACCACAGCCATTTTATACATTTAAAAATCCATCAGGATATAATCTTTTTGTCTCCCCTCTCCAAGATATACAAACTTTCTAGCAGATGGACAGGCAGATTATTTCAATTAAGAGGCTGTCGCTGACAATTGCAAGCAACCTTTCTTCAAAGTTCATGGCAGGAGTGCACTTCTAAATTTCTTAGTGACTCTGTCAGGATCTAATTTTCAAGGTACAGTTACCATAGTAGCAACCTGGAATTTTAATCCAGTAGTAAAGGGCGAGACAGGTCACCAGTTTTAGGTCCTCTTCAACCTCAGAAGAAAAAGCATTGCAAAAAAGTGGGAAGATAAAGGGGGACCTATCCCCAAATT
The DNA here is from genome assembly GCA_004024805.1 of Geosciurus inauris. Taxonomy (NCBI): domain Eukaryota; kingdom Metazoa; phylum Chordata; class Mammalia; order Rodentia; family Sciuridae; genus Geosciurus; species Geosciurus inauris. The sequence continues at coordinate 19,271 of PVHX01026250.1, forward strand.
CCATTCTATAACACAGTGGGATGGGAAAAGTATGTGAGTTTTCTCAGGTTTTCATATTATCCTACAAGTGCAGAACCTATCAGTGAATTAAGTACTGATTCCTTGCATATAAGTGAGTAGGAAATACACTCATGTTTCATAAGATTGTGAGACACTCAGAAGCTTGCTGGGGCTATCTAATAAGGAAAGGATTGGCACAGATAGTTATTGATTTTAAGTCTGTTGCCTCTGACAGCATTGGCAATTAATCTTTCCATTCAAACTGCATTGACATAGACTTGAAAAATTCGTGTTGAATATTAGCAAAAAAAAAAGCATTCAACTAGAAGTCTAGAAGATGGGAATTGAGCTTTGGCAGCACTACTAGCTGTGTGAGCTTGGTCACCTCACTTAAGCTATCTGAACTTGACTTTCCTCACTTTTAATATGGAGAGAAAACCATATAAATTGTTGACTGCAAAGCCCCTTTCATGAGTTCATCTGGTGACACTGTTCACTAAGAAATGTAACTAAGGTATTATGTCTGTTCTATTAAATGAAGAAACAAAGGCTCAGAAAAGTACCAAGTGAATTCATCAAGTTATATGACAGAGGAGAGAAAGAACTGTGATTTGTGCCACCCAGAAGTGGGGGTCACAGTTGTGTTCTGTCTAGGGCATAGATAACTCCTGGCCCTCAGAATTGAGTAGAGAACAAATGTAGCAATATGTATGGGAGAACTATAATGCCATTGAACTAGAAAGAATTATTACCATTGCTATTTTGTTATTGTCCTCTGTACTTAACAATTACTAATAGTTCAATTGAAATCTCACATGGATGAGGTAGATATAGTATAAACCAAATATTTGTGCTCTGAATTCAAGAATTCTAGAGTGAAATTCCAGCACCTTCAGCAACCATCTGTGATTGTGATCAATTCATTTAACTATTCTGAGATGAAATTCACTTCTCCATAAAATTGGCTTAACTATATCTCCCTCTCAGGGATGCTATGATGATACAACATGGCTACATAAACAACATAATTGGCCCAGGACAAAGAGCACCAGGCAGGCCTGACTGACAGTGTTAGCAACAGCATTGGCTCTGTAGCTACAACTGATAGTTTGTACTATTTCTAAGTCCTTAATCATGGTGAGGGTGATGATCATGCTGATATAGTGATAACAATATCAAAATCATAGGTCTGTTGTGAGGTTGAAATAACTGATGTTTGTAAAATGGTTGCCAGTGTCTGGCATATAGTAGATACTAGAAGTGTTGACTCTCTATCACTTAGGTACACTGCTCGCATAGTGTACTTTCTGCCTTTCTTTTTCTGCCATGTGATTTATTATGTGACTTAGAATGAGAATTTCTAGATATTATCAACATTGGGTAATTCTAAAAAGATTTTTTTTCTTGGAAAACTTAGGAAGATTCCATGTAGTGAAAACTAAGGTAGCTCTCTGGGATTTTTTTAAAAAGTAGGTAGGCTAGTATCACTCTGATACCTAAGTCAACAACACATCAAGGAAAGAAAACTTCAGACCAATATCCCTGGTGAACATAGATGTAAAAATTCTCAATAAAATGTTGGAAAATTGAATACAAAACATATTAAAAAGATAGTACACCTTGATCAAGTGAGGTTCATCCCAGGGATGCAAGGTTGGTTCAATATATGGAAATCAATAAATGTAATTCATCATATCAATAGACTTAAAGATAAAAATCAAATGACCATCTCAATAGATGCAGACAATGCATTCGATAAAATACAACAATCTTTCATGTTCAGAACACTAGAAAATCTATGGATAATAGGAATATACCTCAACATTGTAAAA
>PVHX01026251.1:0-13263 GCA_004024805.1 Geosciurus inauris
CGAGTACATTCGGCATTTGGTTTTCTGAGATTGGCTTACTTCACTTAGCATGATATTCTCTAACTCCATCCATTTACCTGCAAATGCCATAATTTTATTCTCTTTTATTGCTGAGTAATATTCCATTGTGTATATATACCACAGTTTCTTTATCCAGTCATCTATTGAAGGGCATCTAGGTTGGTTCCACAGTTTGGCTATTGTGAATTGAGCTGCTATAAACATTGAAGTGGCTGCATCACTGTAGTTTGCTGTTTTTAAGTCTTCTGGGTATAGACTGAGGAGTGGGATAGCAGGCTCAAATGGTGGTTCCATTCCAAGTTTTTTTTTTTTTTTTTTTTAATTTTTTTTTAGTTGTAGATGGACACAGATATCTTTATTTATTTTTATGTGGTGCTGAGGATCGAACTCAGGGCCTCACGCATGCGAGGCAAGCGCTCTACCGCTGAGCTACAATCCCAGCCCCCATTCCAAGTTTTTTAAGGAATCTCCATACTGCTTTCCAGATTGGTTGTATCAATTTGCAGTTCCACCAGCAATGTATGAGCATGCCTTTTTCCCCACAACCTCGCCAACACTTATTGTTGTTTGTATTCTTGATAGTTGCCATTCTGACTGGCGTGAGATGAAATCTTAGGGTAGTTTTGATTTGCATTTCTCTGATTGCTAGAGATATTGGACATTTTTTCATATGTCTGTTGATGGATTGTATATCTTCTTCTGTGAAGTTTGTGTTCAGCTCTTTGGGCCATTTATTGATTGGGTTGTTAGTTTTTTTGGTGTTAAGTTTTTTGAGTTCTTTATATATCCTGGAGATGAATGCTCTATCGGATGTGTGTGTGGCAAAGACTTGTTCCCAGAATGTCGGCTCTTTGTTCACTTCATTGACTATTTCTTTTGCTGAGAAGAAGCTTTTTAGTTTGAGTCCATCCTATTTGTTGATTCTTGATTTTACTTCTTGTGCTATAGGAGTCTTGTTAAGGAAGTATGGTCCTAATCTGACATGATAAAGATTTGGGCCTATTTTTTCTTCTATTAAGTGTTGGGTTTGATTCCCAGATCCTTGATCCACCTTGAGTTGAGTTTTATGCATGGTGAGAGATAGGGTTTAGTTTCAATTTGCTGCATATGGATTTCCAGTTTTCCCAGCACCATTTGTTGAACAGGCTATCTTTTCTCCAGTGTACGTGTTTGGCTCCTTTATCTAGTATAAGGTAACCATATGTAAGTGGGTTCGTCTCTGTGTCTTCTATTCTATACCATTGGTCTACATGTCTATTTTTGTGCCAGTACCATGCTTTTTTTGTTACTATAGCTTTGTAGTATAATCTGAGGTCAGGTATTGTGATGCCTCCTGCTTCACTCTTCTTGCTAGGGATTGCTTTGGCTATTCTGGGTCTCTTATTCTTCCAAATGAATTTCATGATTGCCTTTTCTATTTCTGCAAGGAATGACATTGGGATTTTAATTGGGATTGCATTGAATTTATATAGCACTTTGGGAAGTATGGCCATTTTGACAATATTGATTCTGCCTATCCAGGAGCATGGGAGATTATTCCATCTTCTAAGGTCTTCTTCAATTTCTTTCTTCAGTGTCTTGTAGTTTGCATTGTAGAGGTCTTTCACCTCTTTTGTTAAATTGATTCCCAAGTATTTTATTTTATTTTTTGAGACTATTGTGAATGGGATAGTTTTCCTAATTTCTCTCTCAGAGGGTTTATCACTGATGTATAGAAATGCAATTGATTTGTGAGTGTTGATTTTATATCCTGCTACTTTGCTGAATTCATTTATTAGTTCTAAAAGTTTTCTCGTAAAATTTTTTGGATTCTCTAAGTATAGAATCATGTCATCTGCAAATAATGCTAGTTTGAGTTCTTCTTTTCCAATTCATATCCCTTTAATTTCTTTCGTCTAATTGCTCTGGCTAGTGTTTCAAGGACTATGTTGAATAGCAGTGGTGAGAGAGGGCATCCCTGTTTAGTTCCTGTTTTCAGAGGGAATGATTCCAATTTTTCTCCATTTAGGATGATGTTGGCCTTGGGTTTAGCATAGATAGCTTTTACATAGTTGAGAAATTTTCCTACTATCCCAAGTTTTTCTAGTGTTTTGAACATAAAAGGGTGCTGTATTGTGTCAAATGCCTTCTCTGCATTGATTGACAAAATCATATGATTCGTATCTTTTAAGTCTATTTATGTGATGTATTACATTAATTGATTTCCATATGTTGAACCAATCTTGCATTCCTGGAATGAACCCCACTTGATCATGGTGCACTATTTTTTTGACATGTTTTTGTATACGATTTGCCAGAATTTTATTGAGAATTTTGCATCTATGTTCATCAGGGATATTGGTCTGAAGTTTTCTGTCTTTGATGTGTCTCTGTCTGGTTTTGGAATCAGGGTGATACTTGCCTCATGGAATGAGTTTGGAAGGGTTCTCTCTTTTTCTATTTCATGAAATAGTTTGAGGAGAATTGGTATTAGTTCTTCTTTGAAGGTCTTGTAGAACTCAGCTGAGAATCCATCTGGACCTGGGCTTTTCTTGGTTGGAAGGCTCTTGATGGCATCTTCTATTTCCTTGCTTGAAATTGATCTGTTTAAGTTGTGTATGTCCTCTTGGTCCAATTTGGGTAGGTCATATGCCTCTAGAAATTTGTCAGTGTCTTCAGGGTTTTCTATTTTACTGGAGTATAAATTTTCAAAATAGTTTCTAATTATCCTCTGTATTTCAGTAGCGTCTGTCGTGATATTTTCTTTTTCATCTCAAATTTTAGTAATTTGGGTTTTGTCCTTCCTCCTTTTTGTTAGGGTAGCTAAGAGTTTGTCAATTTTGTTTATTTTTTCAAAGAACCAGCTTTTTGTTTTGTCAATTTTTAAAAAAATTTTTTTTAGTTGTAGATGGACACAATATCTTTGTTTACTTATTTTTATGTGGTGCTGAGGATCGAACCCAGTGCCTCACGCATGCAAGGCAAGCGCTTTACTACTGAGCCACAATCCCAGCCCCTGTTTTGTCAATTTTTTGAATTGTTTCTTTTGCTTCAATTTCCTTGATTTCAGCCCGAATTTTGATTATTTCCTGTCTTCTACTTCTTTTGGTGTTAATTTTTTTAAAATATTTTTTTAGTTGTAGATGGACACAATGTCTTTATTTAATTGCTTTGTATGTGGTGCTGAGGATCGAACCCAGGGCCTCACGCATGCAAGGCAAGCGCTTTACCGCTGGGCTACAATCCCAGCCCCTTTTGGTGTTAATTTGTTCTTCCTTTTCTAAGACTTTGAGACGAAGAGTCAATTCATTTATTTGTTGACTTTTACTTCTTCTGATGAATGAGTTTAGTGCTATGAACTTTCCTCTTAGCACTGCCTTCATGGCATCCCAGAGATTTTGGTTTGTTGTATCAGAGTTTTCATTTGCCTCTAAGAATTTTTTTTATCTCTTCCTTGATGTCTTCTGTTATCCATGCATCATTCAATAGCATATTATTTAGTTTCCAGGTGATGGAGTAGTTTCTGTTTTTTAATCTGTCATTGATTTCTAATTTTATCCCATTATGGTCAGATAGGATGCAGGGTAGAATCTCTATTTTTTTTGTATTTGTTAAGACTGGCTTTGTGACATAACATATGATCTATTTTGGAAGAGGATCCATGTGCAGCTGAGAAAAAAGTGTATTCTCTCGTTGATGGATGGAACACTCTATATATGTCTGTTAAGTCTAAATTATTGATAGTTTCATTAAGGTCTATGGTTTCTTTATTAAGCTTTTGTTTGGGAGATCTATCCAATGGTGATAGAGCTGTGTTAAATTGTCCAAGTATTATTGTGTTGTTGTCTATTTGATTCTTGTATTTGAGAAGGATTTGTTTGATTATGTAGAAGCCCCATTATTTGGGGCATAGATATTTATGATTGTTATGTCTTGTTGATGTATGATTCCCTTAAGAAGTATGAAATGACCTTCTTTATCTCTTTTCACCATCTTTGGTTTGAAGTCCACTTTATCTGATATGAGGATGGAAACTCCTACTTGTTTGCAGGGTCCATGTGAGTGATATGTTTTTTCCCACTCTTTCACTTTCAGTCTGTGGATGTCTTTTCCTGTGAGATGAGTCTCTTGAAGACAGCATATTGTTGGGTCTTTTTTTTTTTTTTTTTGATCCAGTCTGTCAGTCTATGTCTTTTAATTGATACATTCAGGTCATTTACATTCAGGGTTATTATTGAGATATGATTTGTAATTCTGGTCATTTTGGTTTGTTTTTGGTTTTTACCTTGAGTTGTTTTCTCTTTTGATGGTCTTTCCTTTGGTGTAGTTCCTCTCTTTGTAACTTTTCATTGTTGGTTATCATTTCCTCCTCGTGGAATATTTTGCCAAGAATGCTGTGTAGTGCATGCAGGCTTTCTTGCTGTAAATTCTTTTAACTTTTGTTGATCATGGAAGGTTTTTATTTTGTCATCAAATCTGAAGCTCAATTTTGCTGGATATAGGATTCTTGGTTGGCATCCATTGTCTTTCGGGGCTTGGGATATGTTATTCCATGATCTCCTGGCTTTTAGGGTCTGGGTTGAAAAATCTGCTGAGATACGAATTGGTCTCCCCTTGTATGTAATCTGGTTCCTCTCTCTTGTGGCCTTTAAAATTCTATCCTTATTCTGCATGTTGGGCATTTTCATTGTAATGTGCCTTGGTGTAGATCTGTTGAAATTTTGTACGTTTGGTGTCCTGTAAGCCTCTTGTATTTGATTTTTCCATTTCATTGTTCATATTTGGGAAATTTTCTGATATTATTTCATTGAAGAGATTGTGCATTCCTTTGGTTTGAAATTCTGCACCTTCTTCTATCCCAATAAATCTTAGATTTGGTCTTTTGATGCTGTCCCATATTTCTTGTATGTTCTGTTCATGATTTTTTACTGTCTTCACTGTATGGTCAAGTTTATTTTCAAGATTGTATATCTTGTCTTCATTATCCAAGGTTCTGTCTTCCAGGTGATCTAGTCTGCTGGTGATGCTTTCTAGTGAGATTTTTATTTGGTTTATTGTTTCCTTCATTTCAAGTATCTCTGATTGGGTTTTTTTCACAATCTCTAGCTCTTTCTTAAAGTAATCTTTTGCTATTTGTAATTGCTCTCTTATCTCTTTGTTAGAATGATCAATGGTTGCCTTTATTTGCTCTCCTATTTCTTTGTTGGATTGATCAATTTTTGCCTGTAATTGTTCACTTATGTCATTCTTTAGTTCGCTGATCATTTTAATTATGTACATTCTGAATTCTTTCTCTGACATTTCAACAACTGTGTTATTAATGGATTCTGTTACAGTGGTATCCAGATTTATTTGAGGTAATTTCTTCCCTTGTTTTTTCATGTTGATTGTGTATCTTCCTTTCTTGAAATACCAACCTGAGGTATTGCGGCTTCTATCCTATATTCTTGTATTGACACTCCAGATTACCTGTGTCTCACCTTGGAGCTACTTCTGTTCCCCCAGTGTCCCCAGATGGGCACTACTGCCACTAAATTTGGTGGTGGAAGTAGTGGATGTACCTTTAGAGGGCAGTGGGAGTGGCCTTGGCTGGGCTCCTGAGGTGGCCCTGAGGGCTGTTTTGCCCCTGTCTTGCACTCCTGCTGGTGAACAGGAACTCTGGAGAGGAACTAGAGGTGGGCCCAGGTCTCACTTAGGCAGGGTCACAAGCAGGAGAGTCTGTGTGCGACCCTTACAGTGAGTGTGAGCTCCCTGGGGCTGGAAGCTAGCAGGCTCTGGTCTGCCTTCAACTGGGCACCCCTGGCATTCTCTAAGGGCAGTTTTGGGCCTTCTGTCTCGCCTGACCACAGGAACTCTGGAGTGGAACTGAGTCGGGCCCAGAGTGCACTTGGGTGGGGCCTCTTCACGCTGGGATCTCTGCAGGCCACTCTTACCCTGGGTATGAACAGATACTTTTAATGTGAACTAACTCACTGCTTTTCATATATGTTCTTTATTTTTTTAATATTTTTAGTTGTAGATGGACATAATATATTTATTTAGTTAATTTATTTTTATGTGATGTTGAGGATCAAACCCAGTACCTCACACGTGCTAGGCAAGTGCTCTACCACTGAGCTACAACCCCAGCACCTCATATATGTTCTTAACAACAAAATTCTTACATAATACAATGCTACTGGGAATCTGTTCTTATTTTCAAGCAATCCTTTATCTATTCCACAGTTATTGAGCACTTATTATTTATTAATTTAGAGAGATTCTATTTCAAAGTCCATATGTCATAAATTGCTTCTTTAGATAGGCATCCGAAATACAATCACATTCCTTTTAACATTAAAGCCAGGTACAGTGGTGCACACCTGTAATTTTTTTATTTTTTTATTTTTTATTTTTTGTAACTGGAGTTGAACTCGGGGGCACTCAACCACTGAGCCACATCCCCAGCCCTATTTTGTGTTTTATGTAGAGACAGGGTCTCACTGAGTTGCTTAGCGCCTCGCCGTTGCTGAGGTTGGCTTTGAACGTGCGATTCTCCTCAGCCTCCCTAAGTGCTGGGATTACAGGCTTGCGCCACCATGCCCGGCTGAACACCTGTAATTCTAGTGACTTGGTAGGCTGAGGCAGGAGGATTGCAAATTTGAGGCCAGTTGGGGCAATTTAGCAAGACCCTAAGTAATTTAGAGAGATCCAATTTCAAAATAAAAAATAAAAAGGGCTGGGAATGTAGCTCAGTGGTGAAGTACTCCTGGGTTCAATCACCAAAAAGAAAAGAAAAAGAATACCTTTTAACATTAAAATTAAACAAGTTTGAACTTCCCTTCCCAAGAGCATGCCCCTTTGCACCTCCCTGCCTCGCTGCCCATAAATCCATGAACTCCAGAGGGCAGATTCTGGGACCCTCATGGCTTGCTTCCTGCCTTCTGCTGGAAAACTCAAACTTAGACTGGTTTCCATCAGCCCCATCATTGCCCTGGATTGTGCCCCACCAGATACCTACAGGGGCTCCTAAAAGAGGTAAGGAGGGGGCTGGGGTTGTGGCTCAGTGGTAAAGCACTTGCCTTGCATGTGTGAGGCACTGGGTTTGATTCTCAGCACCACATATAAATAAATAAAATAAAGAACCGTTGGCAACTAAAACAATATTAAAAAAAAAAAAAAGAGGTAAGGAGGATGTTCTTCCCAGCCCAATGTTTATACATATGAATGACAAAAATCCAAACTGCTTTTTTTTGGTATTAGAGATTGAACTCAGGGTCACTCAACCACTGAGCCACATCCCCAGCCCTATTTTGTGTTGCTTAGCACCTCCCTGTTGCTGAGGCTGGCTTTGAACTCTTGATTCTCCTATCTCAGCCTCCCATAGTGCCAAACTGCTTTTTAAACACACATGCATGCATGCATGCATTCACAGCCTGAAGCCCACCTTTCCCTAGAGGAATACCCAAACTTGCATCCATGACCTCAGGAATCTGCAAAACAAATAGTCTATTCTTAGTATACTTCCCAATATCTAAGCTGTCCGGTCACATCTATGGTTATCTTGTCACATATAAACAGACAGCAGCAAAGGTGTCCTGGTGGTAGTAGGGATGGGTGTCTGTCTCTCTCCTTCCATCTTTCCTCTGCATCTCTCCTCTACAAGGCTGGGGTCAGGGAGGTACCCCTGTGGAACTATGGATTTGATTTTTTGAAATACAGATTGAAAGTCATTGATCTGCTTAGATTCCCCACTCCCATTTTAGAGATGAGGAAAATGAGCTCCAGAGATTCTGTAAACTGCTGATCTGGAACTCAAATTGAGATCTCCTAGTTTCAAACCCTTAGCTCTTTCTGTCATGTTGTGTGTCATGTTATTTCTTTGAAGATTCATTTGTCCTATGTTCCATTTCCTTTGAGCCTGACGTTAGGTGGTTATTTATTTTTCTTTTTCTTTCTTTAATATTTTTTAGTTGTAAATGGACACAATAGCTTTATTTATTTATCTTTATGTGGTACTGAGGATCGAACCCAGTGCCTCACACTTGCAAGGCAAGTGCTTTACCACTGAGCTATAGCCCTGGCCCTGGTAGTTATTTCCTGAAAAGCAGTTTTACAACTATTTACAATTGGATGTTTATGACCAATGATGGTTTGGTAAATTTCTTCTATCAAGGTGTATCTATCAATGTCCCGAGAGAAAACAGATGGCTTGAATTAGGATAACTCAAGGGGTATTAGTAAAGGTAGTATTTACACATGTATGTGCAGTGTCTAGTGAAACCACAAAGAATATTAGTACCAGGTTTTTTTCTACCTGAGGTCTGGAGGGATGAAAGAAGGAAGCAAACTCCAGGGAGTCTTGGAAAGGAACCTGCTCCTTCCATCAAGGAGCTCAGCCAGTCCAAGGTGACCTTTCAAGAATGAAGTTGGGAAATACTAATACCATCCTCGTTGCCTTCTCTTCTGATCTCTTCTGGGGCTCTTCATTGGTCAAACCCAGTTGGAAGCCAAAGGCATTGAACTTGTTCACACAGATCAATGGCCCTATAGAACAGGATGAAAAGGGTAGAGAGTGGATCTTAGGGAAAAAAGAAGACACACAAGGTTATGTACCATTTAGCAGGGGATTCCTGGAATCATGTCATGATGACACAGCTAATGATAGGATCTCAGATTCTGTGGAAAAATGATAGAGAAATGATCTTTCAGAGAGAGTTTTTCCAAGGGTCCTAAACTGCTTTCTCTTTGCAGCTACTTCTGAATTTGCAGATTAGTAAACAATATTGTGTTTTAGGTACCACACTAAGCACTTTACATGTATTATATCATTTAATCTTTTTTTTTTTTGGTACTGGAGATTGAACTCATGGGCACTTGACCACTGAGCCACATCCTCAGCCCTGTTTTGTGTTTTATGTAGAGACAGGATCTCACTGAGTTGCTTAGCGCCTCGCCCTTGCTGAGGCTGGCTTTGAACTTGCGATTCTCCGGTCTCAGTCTCCCTAAGTGCTGGGATCATTTAATTTTCATTACCAACTTAATGGAGTTGGTGTTTTATTTTACACATGAAATAGATGAGAACTGAGGCACAGAGAGGTTAGTCTCTACTATGTTAATCCTCTCCACATTCTTCATATCTGGAGTCCTGAAAGAGACTATTGAATTAACCTATGCCTAGTTGTGAATATATCCATTCTCTGGTTCCTATTCAAAAGAATACTAAGCATTTATTTTGGAGCAATATTATCAAGGTGATCTTTTTTTCAGCATATCAAGGAATGTGCTGTAGATGACCTAAACAGAAAGTCCTATATTCCCTGGTTCTAAGATATACTTTCATTGTTCTCCTTTCAAAATTTAAAAATCAGGATGCAGCTTATAGTTGGTGTCACTTTGTTTTCCCCAAATACAGTTGGTACGTGGTAGAGTTGCAGAAATTCATCCTGCCAGACATTGCCTGTGTCTCTCACTTCCCCTTGTTTGGCTGAAGAATATGATGACTCTGACAATATATAAATATGCTTCATAAAGCTGGGCTCACAGCCTGCCATCTTTCAGGAACTTGCTGGCTTTCTGCCCAAAATATACAGTTACAAAATTTGTCTGCAGAGTTAAGCATTTTTAATTTTAAGAGCTTCAAGGGCTTTAGAGATGCTAGTTTCTACTCTCATGTGTCAAAGAAAAGACTTTATTTTCCTGGAAAAGGCCTTTTTTTCCCTTCACATTACAATTTGAACATATTTACTTAGGGACCGTGTTCATCCTCTTCACCACCATCACCAACATCATGGTGCACGTGTAGCAGGAGAAAAATATCAAAACTATCCCCAGTGTTAGTTAGAACTATTAAAGTTAAGGAGTATATTTTACAAGTAATTATAAAGATGGAAGCCCTTTGGGAATAAGTTGGATGGCCTAGAGCCAGAAAAGAGAGCAGTAAACTGCTCCACAAGAAACACAGATATGGGGAGGCCAGAGGTATCCCTAAGTTAAGGAGACAGAACTGAGGATTTAAGAAAACTAAGGTGTTTAGAATTTCCAGGATTGGGGGAGGCTCTCCAAAGATTTGAAGAGTGGGCTAGGAGTGGTAGCATACACCTGTAATCCTAGCTACTCAGGAAGCTGAGGCAGGAGGATTGCAAGATCCAGGTCAGTCTCAGCAATTTAGCAAGATACCTACTTCAAAATAAAAAATAGGGATATAGCTCAATGGTAGAGCAGCCATAGGTTTAATCTCCAATACCAAAAACAAACAAGCCAAAGATTTGAAGAATGTTCTCCTTAAATCTTCAGTTTTTTTAAAAACCTTTATTTTATTTATATTTATGTATTTTGTATGTGGTGCTGAGGATCGAATCCAGCACCTCACGCATGCGAGGTAAGCACTCTACCACTGAGCCCAGCCCTTCAGTTAAATTTTTTTTTTAAATATTTTTTAGTTGTAGATGGACACAATGTCTTTATTTTATTGCTTTGTATGTGGTGCTGAGAATGGAACCAAGGGCCTCACGCATGCAAGGCAAGCGCTCTACCACTGAGCTACAATCCCAGCCCCACTTCAGTTAAGTTTTGATTAGTGCATACTTGTGAGGAAAATACCAAGGCTATGTGGTAAGATTCACCACAATGGAGTAGGTAAGATTTAATAAATCTGACTTTTGTCTCCAGTGAGAATTACTATTTTGTAATGAGAGAAAAGTAAGTTGTGTTGCAGAAAACCAAAACTCAATTCAAACTAGCTTAAGTAAAAAGGAGGATTTGTTAGAGGGATCCTGGAGTAGATCGTGGAATTGAGAAAGCTTAGTTTCCTATTGCTGTTGTGCCAAATTACCAGAAATTTATTGGCTTAGGACAGCACAAATTTATCTTACCATTTTAGAGGTCACCAAATTCAAGGGGCTACAGTTAAGGGGCTACAAGCAGTACTGTATTCCTTCCAGAGGATCCAAGGGAGATCCTTGCCTTTTCCTGCTTCTAGAGCCTGGCAGTATTGCTTGGCTCAGGGCCCACTTCTATCTTCAAAGCCAGCAATGTTGGGCCAAGTCTTTTCTCACATTGCCATCTTGCTGGTCTCTTCTGCAGTGCTCAGCCACCTATATGGAACCTTGTGGTTATACTGGGCTCATCTATATAATCCAGAATAATCTTTTCACCTCAAGGTCAACTGGTTAGCACATTTAATTCCATATGCAAAACTTAATTCTTCTTTGCTACATAAGGTAATGTATTTATAGGTTTCAGAGATGAGGACACAGGCTTCTTGGGGCCGGGGTGGGGGAGCAATGTTCTGCCTATTACACCACATAAACTTTGGAATTGAAAATGGGTCACTGCTGCTAGGCACGGTAGTGCATGCCTTTAATTCCAGTGGTTCGGGAGACTGAGACAGGAGGATTGTGAGTTCAAAGCCAGCCTCAGCAAAAAGGAAGGCACTAAGCAACTCAGTGAGACCCTGTCTCTAAATAAAATACAAAATAGGGCTGGGGATATGGTTCAGGAGTTGAGTGCCCCTGGGTTCAAATCCCAGTATAAATAAATAAATAAATAGATAGATAGATAGATAGATAGATAGATAGATAAATAAATAAGTGTCACTGCAGCCGGGCATCGTGGTGCATGCCTGTAATCCCAGCTGCTTAGCAGGCTGAGACAGGAGGATCAAAAGTTTAAAGGCAGCCTCAGCAACTTAGGGAAGCCCTGAGCAACCGAGCAAGATCCTGTCTCAAAATTAAAAATAGAACAGGCTGGGGATGTGGCTCAGTTGTTAAGCACCTCTTGGTTCAATCTCTGCTATAAACAAACAAACAAACAAACAAACAAACAAATAAATAAATAAATAAAATGTGCCACTGCAATGCCATCTTTAATGACAACAGGACATTTGTCTGTTTTATAGAGTGACTTTAGGCAACTTTACCAGAAAATAAACTTCATATTCTCAGGATGACATGAGAAAGCTACAGAAAGAAGTGAATTTATGAGCATTTCCAATCTCTTTTTAGGACAATCAAATATCAGTCCTGTTTATTTTGGAATTGCATTATTACCAGAAAATAATTTCTTTAAGGGATACGTAGAATATTCTCATGCTTTTTTTCTTGTTCTTTTATAATTCATGAGACAAATAATGAGCCAACTGATGCAAAGCAAGTATCCACTAAATGTACTAGTGAAAGATATTTTTGAATTTGCATTTAATTAGGACCTTATTTAAGTACATAACAAAAATTCCTGTATGGTCCCATAACATCTGTTGTTTAATGGCCTGCCCTGACTCACTGTCTTTCTTTTTGTTCTGGGTACAAGAAGAAAGATTAAACAACCTAAATCAAGTACATTTTATATTTCCAAGTAAAGATCTCACCTCCAAATTGGTACCTCATTCTTCTCATCAACAGGAGTTGAGAGGTGAAGGAAGTGTTTCCCATCTCCCTGTTACTATTCATAAGGTAATTCTAAATTCTTTTCTTTCTAAAGTTACCAGATGTTTAGCTTTCCAGTCTCAAGAACAGTGCCCTTTGCTGAGCACTATTTTATTACCATTGAGCCACATCCCCAGCCCTCTTTATTTTTTATTTTGAGACAGGGCCTCACTAAATTGCTGAGGCTGTCCTTGAACCTTCCATCTTCCTATCTCAGCCTCCCAAGCAGCTAGGATTACAGGCATATAACAATCATTCGTTGTAAAGCACAGATTTATGGGTCAACTGGGATGTGATTTAGACAGGGCTCAGGGCAATGGATGAAATAATGAATGCAAGCGGAAGTATAAGTAATGTATTAATACCTGGGCACACTGTCACTTGCACTCACATACCACTAGTCAAAGTAAGTCACGTGGTTAGGTTCAAAGTCAAGAAGCCAAGAAGTACACTCATGGGGCTGGAGTTGTAGCTCAGTGGTAGAGTGCTTGCCTAGCACATGTGGGGCATTAGGTTCGATCCTCAGCACCATGTAAAAATAAATAAACAACGGTATTATGTCCATCTACAACTAAAAAAATTAAAAAAAAAATAGAAGTACACTCTGCCCACAATGAGGTCATGGCCAAGGTGTGAATATAGAGAGGGTTGAAGAACTGGAGACAAATAACTCAATCTACCACAGTGGCTTACCACAATAAAAGTGTGTGTGTGTCATCCGTACCCCCCCCCCATTTCACAGTCCAGTGTGATCAGCAGGGGAGCTCTGCTCTATCAAGTCATTCAGTGACCTAGGCTCCTTTTACTGTGGCTCTCTTGTTGCATCCAACCCGCACCTCTCCCCAAGAAGTGCAACCCG
>PVHX01026252.1:0-21101 GCA_004024805.1 Geosciurus inauris
TACCAAAAAAAAAAAAAAAAAAAAGATAAATTAAATTGAAAGAGCTTTGGCAGATTTGAATAGAAAAAAAATATATATTGATTATATGTTTATGCATCTGTAAAGTATATTTTACATTTAAGGTTGCCTCATTAAATGATGAATATACAATTTAGAGAATGCACTGTAAAGTGATTTTGTCATTTTTCAAATATCTCAGTGTATAGCGACAGCTAGAAGGTACACTACTGCACATCCAGGGTATATGTATTAGCTATCATTCTACATAAAGTCCATCACAGATAAAAAGATTATTATGCCATACTGGCTGTATGCTACAAATTTATAGCCATTAGCATACACCTCACAATAAGATGAGTAAACAGACATTTGATCTAAAGACAGAATCTTTAAAAAAAAACAGTTGAAATTTAGACAATGAAAGGACAGAGTTTGCACTGCAGAAAAGTAAAAAAAAAAAGTCATCATTTCTAAAGAAAGTTACTGGGAAAATAAAATATTTTGTGATTTAAAAATGCTGTTGTACTCTTTCCTCATATCACATCATAAATTATTTTCAGATGTAATTCATACTTAACTAAAAATGTAAAACATAAAACATTTAAAAATTGTTATAATGAAGACAGTAATAGGGTGAATATGGTGGTACACACCTGTAATATCAGCTTCCTGGGAGGATTAAAATTCTTGGGCCAGTCTGGGCAATGTAGTGAGACAATCTAAAAATAAAATATTAAATGGGACTGAAATGTAGTTCAGTGGTAATGCTCCTTTGGTTTCAATACCAAGAGCCATAAAAAAGGGAGCTCTTTCAAAGTTGTACAAATAAACATGTTAAGAAATTTTATAAATGGGCAACACTGAAATAAAAATTTTATTCATCAAATGTTACCATTAAAAAGTAAAAGAGAAGTGACAGAGTGGGAGAAACTAATTTTCTCACATATAACCAAACATTTTTAATAAGAAAGGAAAAGGCAGAAATGCCAAAGAAAAAATTAATATAGGAGATATCTCACAATTCAATAATCATACAAAACATGCAGATCTTAAGAATTTAGAGAAATGTAAAATAAAACCGCATCAAACAATAAAATTAAGCAATATTGAAGATATAGAGAAAATGAATTATCATGAACTAAAGATGGAGTGCCAGTTGTTCTATATTTATAGAAACTGGCTATTGAAGACACATTCCACATCAGTAACAGAGACTTAAAGAAATTTCTGTCCACATGAACTATGAAAACATACAAGGCCACAGCAGTATTGATCCATACAATTAAAATCTGGGGGATAGGAAAAAAAAGATGTTCATTTCAGAAGAGATAAACAATAAAGTAGGAGAAAAATAATATCTAGGCACACACATTTTTGTCACATTAAATCCAGTTTAACCATAGAAAACAGCAGATAAAGATCATAAAAATGTCTCACCCATGTGATACTTCACATGTATGCATGCTTTAAAAATAAAGATATAAGCCAGGCACAGAGGCACATGCCTGTAATCCCAGCACTTTGGGAGGCTGAGACAGGAGAATCATGAGTTGAAAGCCAGCCTCAGCAATGGCGAGGCACTAAGCAACTCAGCAAGACCCTGTCTCTACATAAAACACAAAATAAGGTTGAAGATGTGGCTTAGTGGTTGAGTACCCCTGAGTTTAATCCCTGGTGCAAAAAAAGAAGGAAGGAAGGAAGGAAGGAAGGAAGGAAGGAAGGAAGGAAGGAAGAAAGGAAGAAAGAAAGAAAGAAATATATAGGATTTATCAGAAAATTAAAATTTGCAGAAGCAAATAAAAGATTCAAACATACCATGTGTAGATGGTAGAACACATTCTTACAAAAATGATCGTTTTCCTTTAAATTAATTTCCAATATTATCCCATCAATATTTCACCCTGCTTTTCTTTTGTGTGTGTATGTGTGTGTAACTTGAAACTTTATTTTTAAAATATTCTGAGGTTTTTCAAGATTTTAACCACCATCTACCTCCCATGAATACACACATTTTTTATCTTAAAATTATAGACCTTATTGCAGTACAAGAACAATAATTCTAACCTCACTAATCAAACTCCTCCAGTAAATAAACATGCTACAGCCTGAAAACACCTAAACTAAAATTCTAGTTCTCTTTAAAAGATATTTATAGCCACCTCCCCCCAGGAAAACCAAAGTAATTGATTCAACAACACTAATAGTTCTAGCATGCAGCAAACCATCGTTTAACAACTGTTTAGTCTTCTTAACACAGACATGTACTTTATTTTCATTCCTATAAAGTTTCCATAAGAAGCTTATACTGATAAGAAAGGTAAATAAGTATTTTGTTACAGGTACTTCAAATAGCACTACGGTATATCTTTGACAAAATTTTTACAATTTTCCAAATTTCAATGTGAAACAGCTTAAAAAGGCATGGGTCAAAACAAAAAGAAAGTATAGTTGCATCACTTAGGCATATAAAGTCTCATATAGTCATAGAAACACAACACTCAGAACTCTCCCTATTTAGGTTGGGAAAGCAGACATTTCCATCAAATAAAATTATATAAATAGCCTAAGCCAAAATCCATAATTTCTGACATATTAATAACTCTTGAACTTTTATTCTTGGAAAATATGAACTAATTATTCCTTGATTTTATGTAATAGGTGTGTTATTGAAGAGTTTTGTGTAAAGCAAATTCTGTAAACCATATCTTGCTTGCACTGGAGAAACATTTCTCAAGGAAACATGAGAAAGTATTGTTGTGATTCTCCTTTGCTTTAGCTGCATGCCTCTCCTTAAAAACAGGCACATTTGTACATCACTGGGTATTACACTGTCCTATTTCATTTCTGTAAATTAAACTCAAGTTATTTAAAATTCACTTGTGGTAAAAGCAAGCAGACCAAACCCTTTCCCCTTCCCACCCACCCCCACCACAAAAGACAGTTCTTAGAAGATGATGCAAAACTTACAACTGTTCATTTAGCCACATTCTTAAAGAGAGTTTTTCACTATATTTGTGTGCTAAGATAAATACTCACCTACTCCTTTCACCTTAGAAACACAATAATTTCTTTTGTTACTAGAAAATGTCATTCCTAAAGATTTTTATAAACAACAGCACATATGAATGACAATATGTGATTATAAGTTCCTCATAGTTTATGATTAAATGAAATATTTCCCAAATCACAATTCTATTTAGAAAATGGATAACCTTCAACTATGTTATTTCTATACAGGGATGGTTACCTCACTAATCAAAATATAACTTAATAAGGATCAAAATAACATTCTTTAGCATTTCTTGCAAAATTATAAAGGAATAATAACTAAAACTACATATATTCATTGCCATTTGATCAAACTTAGATTTAGTTAAGTCACAGAACCACTCTATTATAGGCATTAAGTTTTGCTAAAGTAAATGTAAAAATCGTATGGAAATGCATTTTTCTAGATGAGAATTTTGTCTATGACTATTGCTGTCAACTATTAACAAACAGATGAAATGCATTTATTCCTCTGAAAAGGTAAAACTGTGTACATATTATAAAAAATATTCCTGGTAAATAATTATGATAAATGTGGGTATAGTCTAGCCTCTCATATTTTTAAGTTTTTTGGGGGAAGACAGTAACAGGACAAAAAATAAACCTCATCCCCAAGAAAAAGGACATTAAACAATCACACAGTCCTAATCTATTAACTTTGAGAAGACTTATGAAAATAATGCTGTAATTTTCCCATCCATTTTCACAATTATCTCTTATATTTTTAAACTTATAAGAAAAAATGTTTTCCAATAAAATTTGAGCTACAGGTAGACAAAATTATGCTTTCATGTAAAATAAAAGGACACTATTTGCTCTAGCAAGAAGGCCATTTTTGCCTTTCAGTCTTTTGAGTGTGTGTATATATCTTAAAGGAAATGGCATGTCTCAGGAATAATTCCTTTCAAAAATAAGGTTGTTTGTGTAACATGGATTTATAACTTCCAATGCAGCCAAAGTATGCTTATAATATTAAAATAAATGCTTATTTTATGATATTAAATCATGTTCTTCCTTTTAAAAATTAATTTGGCTATTCCTAAAACATTGTATTAATTTTCTATGTATCTTGTCTCGTTACCACATAGAATAAGCAACTGCCTATGCGATCATTCAAAATGCAGGCCTTTAGATAAATGTTTTAAAAGATTACCAGAGACAAGCATGTTGATGGTTTTCAGTTACATGACTGAATCTAAGACAGCTATTTTCTCTTGTGGTCGTTCTTTAAAGTGAGTAAGTTGATGTCTCTTCCAGTGAGGAGCCTGTCTGAATGTTTTACCACAAACGGAGCATTCAAATGGTTTCTGCCCTGCATGAATTAGATAATGTCTTTCCAGTTTAGATGGAGATCGGAAACTTTTACAACAAACACTGCATGGGTAAAGGAGGCCATCATTTCTCTCAGGCTGTCCTGAATAACTATAACAATGCTCTGATTCCAAAAGTGCATTAGAGAGATAGGGTTGTCTATTCCTACGATGGGGACCAAGAATGAAATCCTCTGATTCTGCTTTAACTTCTTTTTCAGACATCTGACCTGACCCTGAAACCTCATATTTTTGAAAACCAAGAGCCTGACATTGTTGGGAAGCATTATAGCTAACATTATCACCTGGGTGAGCAAGAAGTTTCTTCATATTTTCAAAATCTATTTGGTAAAGAGAACTATAAGCACCCTTTTCAATATGTGTTTCTTTATGTCTTTTTAAGTGAGCTGACTGTCTAAAAGATTTCCCACAATCATTACAGGCAAAAGGCCTCTGTCCAGTATGAATTAAATAGTGTCTTTGTAGTTTGGATACAGAAGGAAATACTTTCTCACATTTATCACAAGGAAACATCTTATGTCCATTATGTATGTTTTCACTTGGAACTGAAAAACCACACTGAAGCACTTCACAGTTATTAAAGAGTTCCTCACCTGATGAACCATACACAGATAAGTCTTTATTATTCACTGAACTATCCACAGTTAATATGCTTTCTGTTATAAGGACATCTTTTAAATTTTTCCCCATATTTTGGCTCTGGAATTGCTTTTGCCAAGAAAATGACAAAGTCAGTATTTTCTTCTTTTTATTACCAACTGTTTTAAATGTTCCATGTTTGCCAAGAGAAACCATAAATGTTCTCTGGGTTTGCTCAGAGTTCTGCTCCCCAGAAATTAGGTCACTATTTTTCAAGAAACTGTTTTTAAATACTTTTTTCTCTGTTCAAAAGTTATCTAATTTTTTACCCCCAGCACGTTTAAGCTTGGCCAAGATTTTTTTAACAATGGTTTTATAGTTGTAGCTTCTTTTGAGCCTCCTTGGAATTTTGCCACCTCTGGCAGCAAAACACTTGTGTCCATTGAGAATCTGCTCTGATTCAAAACATTCTTCACACTCTGAACACTGAAAAGGGACAATATAAATAGAGTGGACATCAAGTGGATTATTCTCAGATTCACCCACATCACCATTTTCAAAAACATCTTGCTTTGTATTTAATTTATTAGGCAAGGGGCATGATTCTGGAGTCTTCATCTTTAATGAAAGACTCTGAAAACTCTTATTCTTAGTATGGATTTGTTTATGCTTCAGAAGTTTGCTTTGAATCTTAAATCCTTTTTGACAAAAACAACATTGAAAAGGTCTTTCTTCTGAATGTGTGAGTTGGTGGATTTTTAAATGAGTTGACTGTCGGAAAGATTTACTGCCCAGTATGAATAAGTGCATGCCTATCAAATTTTGATTGTGATGGAAACATCTTGCCACAGATTGTACATGCATGAATACTCTTTCTTCTCTTCGTTGTGCTGTACGTGGGATCAGGCTTAGAGCGTGAGTGTAACGCCCATCTCTCCTCGCTGGTAAAAGTGTTATACACTCCATATACTGGCTTTTCTTGCTTGACCTCCAGCAATCTTCTGACCTGCTTAACATCATTCTGATAGGTTTCATTGTGAAGTTGCTGGTGCTTCACAAACGTCTTCAGATTTTTAAAGTGGCGCTGACAAATACTACATTTAAAAGGCAGATTATGAGTTAGCTGATGCCTCTCCAGATGAACTAGCTGTCTAAATGTTTTATGACAAACATCACATTCAAATGGTTTTTGACCAGTATGAATGAGATAATGTCTAGCCAATTTTGAAGGTGTTTCAAACTGCTTAAAGCAAATATTGCAAATACATGGCCTGTTTCTAGGCACTTTGTTGGTTTCTACACACTCCTCAATCTGTAGCATTTTAAAATTGTTTTCATCCATCATATTCTTCAGTAACATACTCTGACAAGCTCCATAGTGTTCTTGAACTCCAGATGTCTGGAGCTGGCAAGGGCCCGGCAGCCGCGCACCTCAAGGTGCCGCGAGCCCTGCTTTTCTTTTAATGGAAGAAATGACAAAGCAAAAAATTCTACAATTTATCAGGAAGGTAAAGTTTATTAAAAATATTAACCTAAAAGCCCCTCTAATTGATAAGAGCAAAAGAAGTAGCTATCATTGCCTGATGCTAATGTATATTATGAACTGTAATACTGCATTAGTAATGACTGAGGAATCATAACACAAACAAAATCTATATCTGAACCCACATATATGTAAATTTTCTATTGTCAAAAGCAATAAAAAGGCCTATATACAACCAATCACACCAGGAAAGCATTCAAATAAATGGATGTTCAGCCCAAACTAAAGGTAGATCCTGGGACTGAGCACACAGTTCATTGGGAGTACACATGCAGAATATGCAAGGTCTTGTTCCACACCCCAGCACCACAATAAAAGTCAGAGGTTAATGGAAGATAATGTTGGAAATATAGCAGGATAGAAAAACCCCATCTCTCCCTCCATCTATGGAGACAATGAATAAAAATACACTTATGTTTCAAGTCTAAATGAGTCATAAATGAGTTGAGAGAGTTAAATCTATTAGACAACTGAGAAAATATGTACCCTCAAATGAGCAGAAAAAGCCGTGGTATACTTGGGTATTAGTCCTTCCTTGGGTCATGCACCATATAATTGAAAGAAAAAGAAAAAAACCAATAGCCAGTGTCAACCTGAGTAGAGGAAGACTGAGACCACAAGTCTAAATTATCCTGTGATTTGCATCTTAATTTATCTAGTGCTGATATCTAGTGTTGATAGAAAAGAAGTTAGATATACAAGTATCCATATCATAGAAAAAGTACTTCCATGTGCTTTATCACCTAGGACCAGGGAAGACAATGAGTAAAATATCAAAGGTGTCAATTTATCTGAGAAGGGATCTGCCAGCATCATCAGCCAACTACTGTTGCAGACAGTTAAGTTTCTATGTAGCCTGCCTTATAAAATTAATAGAGAAAAATAAAGTCCATCACTGGAAGCCTGAGTGGGAGTTCAGCATTTTCTGAACCCTCTCCCCCAGTTCATTCAGTAATAATTCCAATTTCTCCTAGAAAGGATTTGTTCATGCACTGAGTCTCTTTAACACCCTTTCTTTAGGAACTACACCATAACTTCCAAAGCTCTGGGCACAAAAGTGACAGAGCATGTGAGCAAAAACTTCCATGAGCTGCAACCCCTAGCAGTAGTGTAAAAAAAAGAAAAATTACAGCACTCTCTTCCAGTGGTCACTTGACAGCCTGGAGTCTAACAAACTTGCCTCAGGGACTTAATGCACCAAATAGCAAACCTACAACCTGAGCAGTACCATTGGAATAGCTACTATCAAAGATGAAAGATAATAATCACTACAGAGTATAGTATAAAAGGAAACTCTTGTACACTGCTAGTGAAAATATAAATTTTAAAATATCATTTAAATGTTTTTAAAAAATTAAAAACAGAAGTACCATATGATACAGTAATAATAATTCTGGGTATGTAGCTAAAGGAATTAAAGTCAGTATATCAAAGAAATGGCTGTACTCCTGGCAGTGTTACTAACAGTAGCTAATTAAAAAACAAAGCCCCTTGGCACATGCCTCTAATCCTAGCACTTTGGGAAGCTGAGACCAGAGAATCAGAAGCTCAAAATCAGCTTCAGTAATGGTGGCAAGGCCCTAAGCAACTCAGTGAGATCCTGTCTCTACATAAAACACAAAATAGGGCTGGTGATGTGGCTCATTGGTCAAGTACCCCTGAGTTCAATCCCCAGTAGCAAAACAAAAAAAACAAATAATCCCCAATAACAAAACAATAAAAATAAACCCCAAAACACCTTTTAAATGTCCACAATAAGAAAAAAAAAAAAAAAGATCAAGACATTCAGCCACTCCCTTAGGAAGTTTCACACCCACATCTCCAACTACTCTCTAGGAGGACAAGACCCAGGGAGTGGTGTTCACTAGATTGTCCAGGAGATTTCAGACATGGAGTTTGGGGCACCCTGTGTCAGGCAGCTCTAAAACCTAGGGCCAGGAAAAAAATGAGAGAATTAAATGAGGACAAATCACACAGTGAAGTCTGCAGGGGGAATTTCAAAGACATTGTGATAAGTTTTTGTGCCTACAGATGACAAATGGGAAAGCACACACATTTTTTTTCAGCACACACATTTTTTTCCAAGTGGTCAAGCAATTCTTCCCTGCTTTCCTCTCATGCAGAATGTTCAAAATAGAAAACCAAAATCTTTAAGTAGTGCAACTCCATATTTGGAAAAAATAATTGGAAAATACTGCATTTGATTGTAAGACAGCATGGGAAACAAATAGTTAATAATAGCCAGGTGTGGTGGCACAAGCCTGTAATCCCAGCACTTAGGGAGGCTGAGACAGGAGAATCGCAAGCTCAAAGCCAGCCTCAGCAATGGTGAGGCACTAAGCAATTCAGTGAGACCCTGTTTCTACATAAAACACAAAATAGGGCTGAGGATGTGGCTCAGTGGGTCGAGTGCCCCTGCGTTCAATCTGTAGTACCAAAAAAAAAAAAAAAGTTAATAATGTGGAGAGGGAAATTTTGCATTAGAAATGTGGACAGGGAGCTGGAAATTTAGAAATTTATTCACAGACCAATGAAGAGCTAGACAGTAGAACAGGCTTCTTCTAAATTTGAATCCTGCTACACATACATGTAGAAAGCTCAGAAGGAAGGAGAATCTGGGGTCCCTAGAGCACAGCTATTCTCATGCAGGAGCATCACACATTGAGATCCTTTCCAAATAATCATCCCAATTTTCATCACAATATCTGCAGTGATGCTGGGCTACTGACATTTTATGCCCATAAATGGCTTCAGATTGATGCTGAATAATCACGCAGTAATTGGAAAGAATGAGCAGGGTCTCAAATGCAGATCCACACCCCACCAGCATGGCCAGAGTGCACTGAGTGCTGAGCTGCTCCAGGGGAGTACTCTGGTCTGCATACTCTCAAGATAACCATGCACAGTCCCTGTCCATCATCTCCAGATTCCACTGTGACTAGTCCTTCCAGTTTCAAACAGCCTCCCCAGTCTCAAGGTGCCCACCACACACTCACCATTCCATAGCTGTCAGTGTGTCCAATCTTCTTACTATGGATTTTCCAGCACCTTCTTGGCAGGACAACCTGGAAAACCTGAGCATAGGAGAGTGAGCGTAGAGATGGATGAGAATGGCAGGCTCCAGAGACAAAAGCCACACCAAACTGCTCGAGTCCACCCCCTCTTCACTAGTTGTGTGCTGGATTGGACAAATCTCATCCACGTGACTGTTTGGATTAAAGCTTCAGGCCAGGCCCCTTGAATCTGAGCCTAGTAAGCCAATATCTGAGTGACAGTAAATTACACCCAACAAAGGAATAAATGAGAACAGAATGCAGGCATTCTTGGTGCCTGTTTTTCTTTTCTGTTTGTTTTTCTTGTAGGAGACCTGGTCACACAAGTGTGGTTTACAGGGAGTGGGCAAGGCTGAGCAGGCGGGAACACCCTGCTCTCTCTGGTCCTGGAACACCAAGACTTCGCCCCAGCCCCTTGCCAACTGACGTGTCCATAGACTTCTCTCCCCCTGGCCCTGGCTCTTTGCCAACTTATATGTCTGACCTTGGCTCCTTGCCCGCTGGCTCTGGCTTCTTGCCAGCTTCCCCTAGCCCTGGACTGATACCAGCTCCAGCTTCTTGCCAACTGCCCTGACCTTTTAGATGATTGGCTAAAAATTGATTAGGTTATCCTCTGGTTGGACACTCTTATGTATATAAGCTCCTGTAATACAATAAACCTTTGAGCTGTGTCACGAGCACTGTCTCCTGGTGCCTGATTCTGGATTTCATTGGCACCATCGCACTCACCTCCTATCGGACCACCCTGTTCCAGAACTCTCAACATTTTCTTTTTCTTTTTTTCTTTTCACAGTACTAGGGGTTGAACTCAATGGCAGTTGATTCCTGGGCAACATCCCCAGTCCTTTTTATCTTTTTAAATTTTGAGACAGTATCTTTTTAAGTTGCCTAGCCTGGCCTCTAACTTGGAATCCTTGTGCCGCTGCATCTAGAGTTGTTGGGATTTCAGTTATACCTTACTGTGTCTGGTGTTTTTATTTTCTTTGTTTTGTTTTGTTGTTTTTTTTCTTTTGTGCTTTGAATCTAGAGCTTCAGGCTTTGGTTTTTTAAGGCATGACTTTCTCTAAGTTCTGAGATCTAGAGTATCCTGGAGATATTTTCATTAACCTTGTAACATATCAACTCTGATCATATAAATTTATTAATTATGTGTGTATATATTATTCATGAATGTAGATAATATAATGACAATTACTTTAAACTTTTATTTAACTTTTTTGCTCTCTGGTCTTAGGCAGTTTGAGCTTTGAACTTGAAACAGCCTCCTAAGGCAGCAATACCCAACACAAATAAAATGTAAGTCACGAGTGTAAATGAAGATTTTCTAATATTCACATTAAAAATAAAAAAGAACAGCTGAAATCAATTGCAATAACTTAACTCTGTTTATCCAGAATATTATTATGTGACCAATATAAAAATACAATATAAAATTATATTTGGATGCCTATCTTCAAAACTAGTTTAATCCTCCAACACATCTCAGTTCACAGCAACCACATTCCAACCTACAGAGCTATGACTCCCCCTGACTTCAGGGAAATGAAGATCCTAAAATGCTCCTTTCTATGCCAGAATTAAGGGAATATACTTCCTTACTAATAATCCTTCTTAGGGCCAAAGCCCAGGAGAGATGCTGCCTTCAGAGAGAGCAGAGAGCTCCAACCAAGCACAGTCCAGCAGTAAACCATTGCTTTTCACCTGATACTGAGCACAGAGCCATTTCCATTTCAGATATTATACAGCAAACAAAGGAAGGTAGGTGTCCCAGGAGGTGGGATTCCATGTCTTCAGATCTCTCAACAGTTTAGGACCTATTTTTAACAGATTAAAGAAAAATTTATTTTGCACTTGGGCCTTGGACCTAATGACCAGACTGTGATATCAGTTTCCTCCTGTGCTGTGGGATACTGTAAGAGTTTTAGCACCAATCATATATGTTTGCATATATTTCACTGTAATTCAATACCACCTAAGAAGAGATCCAACTTTAACTCAAAATTAGGAGAAAAGAGCTGAGTGCAGTGGTGCAGGCCTATAATCCTAGCAATTTGGGAGGCTGAGACAAGAGAATCATAAGCTCAAAGCCAGCCTCAACAATGGTGAGGCACAAAGCAACTCAGTGAGATTCTGTCTCTAAATAAAACATGAGATAGGGCTGGAAATGTGGCTCGGTGGTTGAGTACCCCTGAGTTCAATCCCTGGTACCAAAAAAAGATATATATATATATATATATACAGAGAGGGAGAGAGAGGAGAGAGAGAGGGAGAGACAGAGAAAAAACTAGGAGAAAAGAAAAGAAAGTCAGCACCTTTAGAACACCTCTTTTTTGCCAGATTACTTCTATGCCACAGATGATTGAATCTTGACATTTTGCCTATTATGGATGTATAAGTTGTCTATCACTGGATAAAAATACTCAAATTTATTATATAATGATTGATCTGGTAATCAATTTTGGCTGGCTCAGTTGGGATCCTAATGCTGCACATGATTAATGTGATTAGTTGATGGCTGATAAGATTGCTGAACTTTAGAAAGTGAGCTGCTTGTCAATTACATCACCTTGAATCTCTTCCCCATGTTATCTCATCCTTTAAAACTCTAAATGGGTTTCTTCTCATGACAGTGTTATGAAAGCAAAAGCAAAACATTCAAAGCATTTTGATTCTAGACACTCAACAAATACACATTCATGATCACATCTTTATTTGGGTTATAACAAATAATAAAAACCCAGATTGAAGGTTTGGGAAAGAGATTCTGCATTTTGGTAGGAGTATGAGTAAATCTAGATTGTGAATACAGGTAAGACTAATGAATTGCCTACATTTTGACACTCAGTATCATTCTGCATATTCTTGTAAATGAGATTTATATAACTGTTTAATGTAAAGAAAAATATCCAAAACCTCAGCCGGGCGTAGTGGCACAAGCCTGTAATCTTAGCACTTAGGGATATTGAGGCAGGAGAATTGGGAATTCAAAGCCAGCCTCAGCAATGGTGAGGCACTAAGCAATTCAGTGAGATCCTGTCTCTACATAAAACACAAAATAGGACTGGGAATGTGGCTCGGTGGTCGAGTGCCCCTAAGTTCAATCTCCAGTACCAAAAAAAAAAAAAAAAAAGTCCAAACTGTAAAGTTCACAGGACCAGGAGATGAATTAAGCCACTCGGCAAGGCTTTATTGGAAGGCGAGCCCTCGGACCATTTCCCCGTCCATCAGAGCGGGTAGGGAGAAATGGCGTCGGAGATTCCGTGCTTAGAGAATTTCAAGAAAACCCGGTCAGGAAGGGGAGGGGTTGGGTACAGGAAGAGAAGGCCATAGTCCTTCCTGATGGGTCAGGAAAACTTGCTGATTGACAGGAGGCGTGTCCACTAGTGACGTCACATCTGGCTTGCAGCTCTGCTGACCAGCTTCCTTATTTGGGCATCTTGGACCCTGACCAAACCTGACACAAACCTCATGACTATTAAGCAGTTTGGCAGAGATTTGGGATCAAGTCTTCCTGATTCCAAAGTCAAAAGGACTCTACTAAAGCATATTACTCAAACTTTTCTTATTCTCTTAGGTCTTAGATAGTGATACTTATTCAGGAAAGTGTCACTAAATTGACATCTAGCACTCTTCTATTGTGGGGAGAATAGCCCTGAGTGAATAGTTCTGGAGCTTCTAGAAATTTTGTGGAAACTTTTGGAAAATTTTGAGAAAATAATTAAGGACTGAATTATAAAATTGAAGAAACAACAACATATGTTATTTTCTCATCACAAGAGAAATTTGAAAATAGGCATAATGCACCCACAGGAATGATGATAAAATGCATGCTATGGAATCTGCAAAGAGAAGATGCATCTGTCTCACAGCAAAGCTAAAAATGGACAGTTTGAAGCACCTAATAAGAAACTATAGGATATCATAGAGTAAGGCATGATCTACTAAATCTCCCATGTGATAACATCACCTGAGAATATATCTAAAAAGAAGCATGAAGGCCAATGGAGCTTGCTTCAGATGAGAGGGTTCATAATAGTCTCTACCTAAAAGAAGATTGCAGGACAGTGGTCTATACACATTAATAAAACACATTTTCAGACTTAAGTGCAAGAAATTAATCTGAATACACTAGTAGAAAATTATCTTCAAATATGAGCTGTGGTGGAAACATTAAAGAATGAAGACAATGTTTAATATAACCACACACACATATACAGATATAAATTTAAATAAAATAAATATTGACAGAAACCAATAGTACATAAGGATTACATATAATGAAAGGCAAAAAAAAAAATAAAAGGAGGTTTTAAGAGAAAAAGTAAATTTATAACCATAAGACATTAACTCAGACATGAAGTAATTCATTCCAGTCACCATGATGGTCAGTGGTGGAGGTGGAAACTGAGTGCTACCTGTCTACTTCTACAGCCCACATTTACCCCCAAATTTACTAATTCTTGAGACCCTGTGCTCCTTCTAGCTTAGGAAAACATTATCCCTGACATTCATGGCACTAATGGTGTTGCTGGTCTGTTGTCATGAGGGTTTTGATAGGTAGTTCAGGCTGTAGTTACAACACAGAGTGACATCTACAAGTATACCTAGAAATACAACCCAGGTCTCTCTGCCAATTCCTGCCCAGCAGCTGAAGTCCTGGCATCCAAGCAATGTCTGTGACCATGGTACCACAACAACATGCCCTGGCCTTTCACCAAATTTCTGAGTGGCTCTCTCCTCTCATTCCACTAACCTACTCCATGGACTGGAACCAGTGATAAAATCACTCCTCAAAGTCAGCACTGTACTCATTTGCTGTCACCTGGAGCAGATGGATCAAAACAATGGCACATGAAAGTCATAAACATGTGAATTGCAAAACAATGTAAGCACCCAGATCATAAGTAATGAAATCAAGGATGGTGTTTGATACTGAATAGATTATAGGTTTGATGTTGATATTCCTCTAGTACATATTATTACCATGAGAAATTCAATTTGTCATTTAGGCTATAATGTTGAACTTATCTCCAAATGTGATTTTCATTTACTGAGTGAGGTTTGCTGTTTCCTTTCTGGTAATACACAGTGCCTGTGAGATTGGCCCTAGAGGGATTATTTTATTTTCCTGTAGCAGTTGAGAGAAAGAATCCAGAATGGTTATATACCTTAACCTGAATACTCAGGAAGAAACTTTGGATTGTGGAATTTAGGCGCAAATGAGTCTTATATCAGATGTATGATGCCTCGTTTATAGATGCATCTGTGGATAATGGGTCAGGACAGTATGCACACTGGAACTGGTCTGTAAGTCTGGTGGAATGGGGACTGAAATAAAATTAAAGATAGGAGGAACATTACTAAAGGCTTTTATATCTACTACAGTTTTATATAAATGAAGACCAGACTCTCCTTTTAAATACATAAAAATGTAATGCAGATGTTTTCCTAGCTGATGTGTATGAGATGCAAATCCACCTTAATTTTATTTTATTTATTTTTTATTTTTTGGTACTAGGGATTGAATTCAGGTGTACTTGGCCTCTGAGCCACATCTCCAGCCCTATTTTGTGTTTCATGTAGAGACAGGGTCTCACTGAGTTGCTTAGTGCCTATCCTTTGCTGAGGCTGGCTTTAACTCACAATTCTCCTGTCTCAGCCTCCCAAAGTGCTAGGATTACTGGTGTGTGCCACAGTGCCCCACATCACCTTAATATTATAGAGATTAAATCCTGTAATAAGCCAAAGACCTATTCCAGTATACACTTGTTAGATTAAAATTTGAAAATAATTATTCTTTCCATGTAAACCAGCTCCTTGTGTTCAGTAAGGAAACTGACAGGTTTATTTTATTGTCTTTTAAGAGTCCATACCCCAAAGGAAATAATAATATTTAGATTTTTCTTCTAGCACTGGCGATTGAACCCAGAGGCACCTTACCACTGAGTAACAACCACCATTGTTTTTATTACTTTTCATTTGGGGATAAGGGCCAGTAAGCCTCTAACTTGCCATGCTTCTGCATCACTGTCCTGTGTCACTAGGATTATAGGCATATGACACCAGGCTCATCAAAATATTTTAGATTTGCTCAATGAGGTGGCGCATGCCTGTAATCCCAGCACTTTGGGAGGCTGACATAGGACAATCACGAATTCAAAGCCAGCCTCAGCAATGGTGAGGCGCTAAGCAACTCAGTGAGATCCTGTCTCTACATAAAACACAAAATAGGGCTGGGGATGTGGCTCAGTGGTCGAGTGCCCCTGAGTTCAATTCCTGGTACACTCCCCCTCCCCCAAATAAAAGGTTTTAGATTTGTAAGTTTTTGTCCAATTTTCCAACAATATAATTTGAACATGTTACTCATTGTGTTAGAGCATCTGTGCCTCCTTTGGACTTTTTCAGGATGATGGGTACAGTGCCTATGGAAAATAATGACAAAAGTATTTCCTTGGAATGCCAAGGGAATGAAATGTCATCAGCATAATGTCATATCTGTGCTTCTGATGAAAACTGGATACAAAGGTTTTGTGGGAGGGCAAAATTGTTGATCCCTTATGTATAACCTATAAGAAATGTATTATATTTTCTGAGATAAAAGCAAGTGATATGAGGCTTTTGAAATAGTCACTTAACAAAACTTATTAATCAAATTCATGAACTGCAATATGTTCTCATTTGTTTATTAAGTGGATCAGTAGTTTTAATATTATTGGGTGCTCTGTATGGGGGCACTCAGAGGATGAAATACAGCATGACAATTTTTATAGTCTGACATCAGGGGCCATTTATTCTCATCAGGTTAATGAACAGACAAAATTGAAATGTCAAACAGAGTTAACACTTTTGTTAATTGGATCTTCTGTACTCTTTCAATCATTGAATGTTGTGTTTTCAATTTACATTGAAAAACCTATTATGTATTTTGGTTGAAATCTGTTGGTTCTTTTGTTAATCAAACTAATTTATAACTGCCAAAAACAATGTAATTTGAACATGTTACTCATTGTGTTAGAGAACCTGTGCCTCCTTTTTCAGGATGATGGGTACAGTGCCTATAGAAAATAATGATGAATGTAAGGTTCCCTCAGAACTGGACACAACATAGTCCATGTGACCAAGGGATCTTTATGCATGGGGGTCAGTGCAGGAGGATGCTTAGAGAGAGAGAGGGTGGGGTGTGGGGCATGAGACTTATAGGGCTTGCGGTAAATGCATCATGGACTATGGATTGGTTATTTCAGACCAATGTGTCAGGTAAGGATTGGTGGTCTTGTTTGTGAGCACCCCTGAAGTAGTTGAAGGTTAACTGGGGGTGTTAGGCTTTGTTAGCTTGGGGGAAACTCAGGAAGTGGGGAGACTGCCTGGGGCAGAGACTTTAGAGAAGAAAGGGCTGAAACTGGATATGGGAGGGCTGTTTCTACCTTACAATGAGGTCATACCTAAAGGGAAGTCTAAAACAATAAAAATTATTTTAATATTTTTTCTTTTATTTTATATTTAGTAAGATATTTTTTAAGTTGTACTGGGGATTGAATACTTGGGTACTCAACCACAGACCTACATTTCAGCTCCTTTTATTTTGAAACAGGATCTCACTTAGTCCCCAAACCTGGTCTCAAAAATGTGGTTCTCCTGCCTCAGTATCTTGAGTCCCTGGGGTTACAGGCACATGCATGCCACTGAATTCAGTTCTTTGAAAGATCCGAGCTAAATAAACTCCATGACAGGCTTCAGACCCTTCAGAAAGACTAGTATCCCTGAGTTTAGATCCCAGGAAAAGCCACACATTGCTCAAGGCTAAAGCCACTCTTGGACACCCTTCAGAGCAGCCAATCAAAAGAGGTTAAAAATTATACACCTGGCATTCCTGAGGTCTGAGTCAGGGTCTAGGAGACTATAGATAGTTACTTTGTACAAACTAGCAATCACTTACTGCTTGCCCAAACCCCACGTGGGCCCTTTAAACTCACCTGTAGTTGGTCATTTTCAAAAGATTCTCAAAGGTCGTGGTTGGGTACTGCCAAATATAATGAACACCCTCCAGATTCTGAATGGTCAATATTGTCACCATAGGTGCTACATGATTGTAATTGATGCTTGTGTAATGATGCTGTGCATACATCATGTCCACTGTGACCACCCCACCCCTTTCCCCCATAAAAACCCTGCTCTCTGCATGGACCCACTGCATAAGGGAAGTCTGAGAGAAGGAGCTTAAGCCCAAATAAAGGCTCTTTGCTTTTACATATGTGCCTTGGTCTCCCTGGTGGTCTTTGGGGACTCCATGATTTGGCCATAACACTTTTCAGTAACATTTTGTGAAGATTAGAGTTTACATGTGTACTGGGACACACAGATATTATTATTAGAGCTACAGTTTGACTACACCCATGAAGCTTTGCAAAATGGTGCATTTTTACAGATAGTAAAGTTAATTTATAATCCATTCCGTGCTGCCACGAAATTGAATTAGTTCCCTTTGATCACTTTATTACATAACTTTAAAAAGTCAATTTTTTTAATAATTAATTTTTTGTTTATAATTTATTTTTTTCAGTATTGGGGATTGAACCCAGAGTCTCACACATGCTAGACAAGTGCTCTACCCCTGCACAATATCACCAGCTAAAAATTAATCTTTAAGCCGAGACTTGGAGAGGCGGTCTCTGAGGCTACTCTGCCAAGCTCTATAGCTTTCTAGCAGTGACTTGACCCTAGAAGGGGGGTTGTTGGCTTTAGTGTTGTAATGATGGTGGACTGCGGAGCAAGCCTCAGGTCTCACCTCCCAGTACTCTACTCAATCATCAATGGATTAATTTTCACTGATGAAATCAGAGCCCTCCTGATCAAATCTAAGCCCTACCTCTGAACCTTCCTGCATTGAGGACCATGCTTTCAACACATGAGCCTTTTGGGGGACAATCCAGATCCAAACCACAACAGTATTACCAGCCTTTTTATTTTAAAAATTCTAATAGGCATAATCACCCAACTCTCCCAAGAACATTTGCTGAAATTGCCCCATTCAGTTATAACATCAAGCTCAAAGCTCAGCATCTCTGGGTGGTGTAGAAGAGTCCCTTCATTAGATTCAGATGAGATACCTGTTGCTCTGAAAACCTCAGAACCAAACAGATAAGATAGCAGCAGCAGCAGCAGCAATATTTCACTTCTTCAGCCTCCAGAATCTAAAAAACCCTCAGTTCCAGAGACAGAAGCAGATGGATTCGTCCTCTTAGAACATTCCTGAAATGACACAATTTTATGGAGAAAATGGAGAATGGATTAGAGATTGCCAGTGGTTCAGGATTCTGTGGGGATGAGGAGGAGATGCAATAAATGAGGCAATGGGTAAAGCTTCAGAAGTGGAAGGTGGCCAACCTTTGGAGTGCTGGGTATTGAACCCATGGGCTCACACATATTAGACCAGCAAAGAAAACTCATCCAGTGTAACTGTGGCAGGCCCTGAGATGGAAAATAAGGCAAGTCAAACTCTGGAGAGCAGCTCGCTAATGGCGAAGCACCTGAGGGACATACCTTTCACTTTGGCACTGCATGTGCTGGCAGTGCAGGCACCATCAGCGGCCTTCCTGACCACTTACTCTCCTATGATGTCAGTGAAAACTTATCATGATTTTGGTATGATTTTACTTGAAAATTCAGTGCTCTGCGATTCATAATCTTTGTCTGTTTACACCTTAACAGCTTTAAAATTTTTTGTCTTTATTTAATCTGTTTGATGTTTTTGCCGTTTTAATCTTTGAAGGCCTTCAATAAAGCAAGGATCATAAACCAAATATAATAGCATCATGTTCATTGTTTTATTTTTTAGAATAATGTATATTTGTATAAAAATTAAACTTCAGTTCTACTTACCTTCCCCCACATAATAAATATAAAACTGAAGCTACCAGTTTTATGAAAGATTGCTTCAGCTGGCCTCTCAAAATATAACACTGTGAAAGAGAACTTGGGTGTTTTTCTTGGTTACTGCAACTCTATATTCTGAATTGAGAGTGAGTTTGAGGTCTCTTTGGTTCAGAGGAAGCTTGAGTTCATATTATTCACTTTCTTCTTCCACAGTTTTTATAAATGAATCCTGGGAGTGGGGGAGTTTCTTATTGATTTCTTCAGTCTCAGTTTAGACAAACTGATATGGGAATGTAAAACTTCTAAACGACAGTGATAGTTTGCCCATAGAAGAATGCTCTAGACCACTTTGCAGGCAATCTCTTGAATGGTATAGCTTTCTTAGACCTGCAATAGTCCTTTCCACGTCAAAAGATTCCTGTTTCAGTGTTTTTTTTCTCAGCCTCTTCTCCACTTCCACTGTTGCATCCAACACACCTCTCCCCAAGAAGTGCAGCCCAGACAACTCTGCAGATGCAGCAAAGTTTATTGAGGAAATAGGCACACAGGCCAATTGATTGGGCTCAGCTCTCCTTTCCTTCAGAGAGTGACCCTAAAATAAGGGTTTCAGAGGTTATTATAGGGTGGGCTAGCTACATGATATAGGAAAACAGGATTTGGCAAATATTCAAGCTATAATTATTTATGGTTCAACCATGATGGTGCCTCCTATGTCCCCTTTCAGTTTCTGGAACTTTAGGTAACTGACCAGGGGGTCTGGCAGCCTGTTGTTTGGCCCCATCAGTGAGAAGCATGCATACCAAAGCATTAATCACCGAAGCACAAAAAGCAGGTTAGCAGATACATGTAGGCCTGAGCCAGAGTGACTCCATTTTGAGTTTGGATTTTACACCATGTGTGCTCTCCAACTTTGCAAAGAACTTTTCCTGCTTCTGCCTCAGTTGTCATTTGCTTTTCTTACCACGTATGTTCCCAGCTTATGAAGAGATCCACATTTCCTTTTCAACCTCTCTGCTTCCTGAAGAAAACCTGCTCATGGTGGTACTTATTGCTGATAACACCCTTATTTAGAACTTTGTTGGCCTTGATAAAGATGGAAATGTTTTACTATTATAAATACTGAGCTCAACTCATTTCTAATTAGAGAGTATAGGCAAAACACCTAGTATAACTTTTACTTCTTTGATATCTCTCATTTATTCCAACTAAAACTGAAGAGAACTGTCATTTGTCAATAAAACATAAAGGGAAGAGGTAAGTTGGGATAGCAAATCTTCTATGCCATGGAAAATCTAGTTCACATTTATTTTTATTAGTAGCAATATAATTTATTAATTCTGTGCCCAACTTTCAAATATAATTTCTTACAAAGATGGAGTGCTGGAGCAAAACTAAAGGTACATGAATTATTCAGATTTTAATGTGTTATGCATGTTTGTTTAATAAATGTGGCATGGTCTTGATAAAATACTATATTTTTTTTTTTTTTTTTTTTTTTGGTGCTGGGGATTGAACTCAGGGGCACTCGACCACTGAGCCACATCCCCAGCCCTATTTTGTGTTTTATGTAGAGACAGGGTCTCACTGAGTTGCTTAGCGCCTCGCCATTGCTGAGGCTGGCTTTGAACTCGCGATTCTCCTGTCTCAGCCTCCCTAAGTGCTGGGATTACAGGC
>PVHX01026253.1:0-20469 GCA_004024805.1 Geosciurus inauris
ACACACTGTTCACTGAAAACATTTGTTGAGGCAAATAGAAAAAAATTGTTACAATCATAATTTTTCTAACTTTGCACAAAATTATAAGCAGATTAAATTCTTCATATTAAACACCTTTATATGCACTTTCAATGAACAGTATATATATATATATATATTTATATTTATATATATTTTTTATCAACCATCTTTACTATACTCATTCCCCTTTCCTGCCCCCCGTACAAGGGAATTTTGAAAAAAAAAAAAAAAAAAAACCCATGAGCTTATCTCCCTTATCAGTCAGATAAACAATGAAGTGTGTTGACATTCTTCTCGATCAATCTAGTTTCCTTGATATAGTAGCAGCATTCTTCTTTTAGGGATAGGCATGTTCCTCCTTTGTCTGCTGTTAGGAGATCTAGGGCTCAATGGTTCTGTAATGAAATTTGGGCAATAAATGTTATTTGCTGTTGTAGGGAGGCAAGAGAGGTACCCAATGCCTCTACCACTTCTTGAAGTTGTGGTTCAAGCTTCTGAGTGGCGGTTACTGCATAACCAAGTCCTCCTGCCTCCAGCCCGGAGGCAGTGTGTGAGGAGGCCATGGTGAGCCTAACTACAGTAGGAAGACAGCCCATCTTGCCCTGAAAGGGAGGTGGTAAGAAACCATATGAATTCAGCCTTGCTGTATAGAGTTAATTGAGGAACCAAGGTGAAAGGAATGCAAAAGACGAAGGCCATATTGAGGCTTAGATTTTTTGTTAGGACACCATTGTACCAGAAAAGGAACCCCGGCAGAGAAAAGTTTGTGGGAAGAGATTTGAGTGGTCTGGTCACAGGGAACTGAACTAGAGGAAGTGTAGCAGCAGGAGAAATTCCTTGATGAGTTATGAAAAAGAGGTATTGAGAGGAACATCAATGGGAATCACAGTTACGATCCAAACCTGCACAGAGGAAACAGTCTGAAATGTTATTAATGTTGGATAAATTGAGAAGCTGAAGGCCCTGACATATTAGGGCCATCCATGAAAAAAGGGTCAGCTTTAGGATGGCCAATTGCATCTAGCCAGTGTTGGAGTTCTTTCTCTTGCTCCTGGATGGTTATGTGAATTTGAGGGAACACTTGTATATAAGTTTTCCAGATTCTTATCAATAAATAATCTCTCATTAGGAAGTATAAGGGCTGAGAATTTGTCCCTGTAACAAGGCTAGAGAAGACAAGACATGTAAATATAATATTTAATTTTTTTTAATATTTATTTTTTAGTTCCACGTGGACACAATAGCTTTATTTTATTTTTATGTGGTGCTGAGGATCGAACCCAGTGCCTCCCGCGTGCTAGGCGAGCATGCTACCACTGCACCATAACCCCAGCCCCTCATATTTAATTTTTAATGTCACAGATGTCTATTCTTTGAATATATAGTTAAGCTAGTTTATATCATCTGATTTTGTAAAATATCCTTTTATTGATATGACTTCTGTTTAGTAGAAATCCCTTTATTTTTTGTTACTTAGGACTAGATAATTATACTAGTAAACATTAAGCCTACCTGTGTAGGTTAGGAAGATCAATAGGCCATAATCTGACTAAAAACTTCTGACTCTGGCAGTATCTCTTGACAGTTATCACATATTCCTGCCTAAGAATCTTTCCTTTGTAGCCTCCAGTCTTATGTATTTGAGAGGGCTAATACAAGTGTGTTATATTAAACTATTTTTTAAATGCCTAGGAATGGCTGTGTTTTGGTTTAACTGTTTTGCTAAGTGTTTAAGATGAAGCAGGTAAAACTGACTTTTTTTTTAAATATTTATGTTTTAGTTGTAAGTGGACAGAATATCTTTTTTTTTTTTTTTTAATATTTTTTTAGTTGTAGATGGACACAATGTCTTTATTTTATTGCTTTGTATGTGGTGCTGAGGATCGAACCCAGGGCCTCACGCATGCGAGGCAAGCGCTCTACCACTGAGCTACAATCCCAGCCCCCGGAATATCTTTATTTTACTTTTATGTGGTGCTGAGGATCGAACCCAGTGCCTCACGCGTGCTAGGCGAGCACGCTACCACTGAGCCATAATCCCAGCCCCTAAAACTGACTTTTGTTCTTATCTATTGTTAAGAATCACCTGAGTTCCCATGGGAGTCACTCTTCAGGAACTTGAGAGCAGCTTCTTAGCTCTGCTAGTGCCATTTGCGCTAGGATGAGTCGAGGTCTCGCTGACCACGTGGCTTGGAAGCATGAGGGATGTCTCCCTTTTCCAATGACCCTACTCTTCATAGTATGGCACTGATTGGCTTTCAGCTCTCCAGTGGTCTCATTAATCTCCCTGATCAGGAGGTAATGTGGCCTAGAATTGTAAAGCTCTTTAGACAAGTTCTCTTACTCCTTGGATTCAGGCTAACTCAGAGGGCAAGAGCCAAATACTGGTTTTCTTGGACCTTTTATTTTAACTTTTATTTTTAAGTCTTGATTTTTTTTTTTTTTTTTGTACCAGACATTGAACTCAGGGGAACTCGACCACTGAGCCACATCCCCAGCCCTATTTTGTGTTTTATGTAGAGACAGGGTTTCACTGAGTTGCTTAGCAACTTGCCATTGCTGAGGATGGCTTTGAACTCACAATTCTCCTGTCTCAGCCTCCCTAAGTGCTGGGATTACAGGCTTGTGCCACTGCACCTGGCTAGTCTTAATCTTAAATATCCAGCAAGCCGACATCACCAGTCTTAAAGTAGGGGTACTGGGCTTTAACTTCAATGTCTATCTGTCCTGTAGGTGATGGTTTATTTATCTTAAATTAACCTGGGTTTTTTGTTCTAGAAGCAGTACCTCTGTAAAACATTAACAGGCAATAGTCATAGAGTTTAAGGAAAATACAAAATGAAATTAACACTTGGGAATCAATTTAACAAAAGAAGTGAAAGACCTCTATAATGCAAACTACAAGACACTAAAGAAAGAAATTGAAGAAGACCTTAGAAGATGGAAAACTCCCCCATGCTCCTGAATAGGCAGAATCAATACTGACAAAATGGCCATACTACCCAAAGCACTATATAGATTCAAAGCAATTCCAATTAAAATCTCAATGTCCTTCCTTACAGAAATAAAAAGGCAATCATGAAATTCATTTGGAAGAATAAGAGACCCAGAATAGCCAAAGCTATCCTTAGCAAGAAGAGTGAAGCAGGAAGCATCACAATACCAGACCTTAAATTATACTACAAAGTTATAGTAACAAAAATGGCATGGTGGGCTGGGATTGTAGCTCAGCGGTAGAGCACTTGCCTTGCATGCGTGAGGCCCTGGGTTTGATCCTCAGCACCACATACAAAGCAATAAAATAAAGATATTGTGTCCATCAACAACTACAAAAATATTTTTTAAAAAAATGGCATGGTACTGGCACCAAAATAGACATGTAGACCAATGGTATAGAATAGAAGACACAGAGACAAACCCATGTAAATACAGTTATCTTATACTAGACAAAGGAGCCAAACATGCACACTGGACAAAAGATAGCCTCTTCAACAAATGGTGCTATGAAAGCTGGAAATCTATATGCAGCAAAATGACACTAAACCCCTATCTCTCACCATGCACAAAATTCAACTCAAAGTGGATCAAGGACCTGGGAATTACATCAGAGAGCCAACGCCTAATAGAAGAAAAAGTAGGCCCAAATCTTCACCATATTGGACTAGGACCTTACTTCCTTAACAAGACTTCTATAGCATAAGAAGTAAAATCAAGAATCAATAAATGGGGGGCTGGGATTGTTGTTCAGTGGTAGAGCACTTGCCTCGCATGTGTGAGGCCCTGGGTTCGATCCTCAGCACCACACACAAAGCAATAAAATAAACACATTGTGTCCATCTACAACTAAGAAAAAATTTAAAAAAAAAGAATCAATAAATGGGATGGATTCAAACTAAAAAGCCTTTTCTGAACAAAAGAAACAATCAATGAAGTGAACAGAGAGTCAATATTCTGGGAACAAATCTTTGCCAAATGCACATATGATAGAGTACTAATCTCCAGGATATATAAAGAATTCAAGGGCTGGGGCTGGGGCTCAGTGGTAGAGCGCTTGCCTAGCATGCATGAGGCACTGGGTTTGATCCTCAGCACCACATATAAATAATAAATGAATAAAATAAAGATCCATCAACAACTAAAAAAAATTCAAAAAATTTAACACCAAAAAAACCCCCAAACAACTCAATCAATAAATGGGCCAAGGAGGGGCTGGGATTATGGCGCAGTGGTAGCGTGCTCGCCTAGCATGCATAAGGCACTGGGTTCGGTCCTCAGCACCACATAAGAATAAAATAAAGATATTCTGTCACCTACAACTAAAAAATAAACATTTAAAAAAAAAAAGTTAAAAAAAATAAAAATAAAAAAAAAATAAATGGGCCAAGGAGCTGAACAGAAACTTCACAGAAGAAAATATACAATTGAACAACAGACATATGAAAAAATGTTCAACATCTCTAGCAATTAGAAAAATGCAAGTCAAAACTACCCTAACATTTCATCTCAGTCCAGTCAAAATGGCAATTATCAAGAATACAAACAACAATAAGTGTTGGCTAGGTTGTGGGGGAAAAATCACACTCATACATTTCTGGTGGGACTGCAAATTGGTACAACCAATCTGGAAAGCAGTATGGAGATTCCTTAGAAAACTTGGAATGGAACCACCATTTGACCCAGCTATCCCACTCCTTGGTCTATACCCAGAAGACTTAAAAACAGCATACTACAGTGATGCAGCCCCTTCAATGTTCATAGCAGCTCAATTCACAATAGTTAAACTGTGGAACCAACTTAGATGCCCTTTAATAGATGAATGTTTAAAGAAACGTGGTATATATACATAGTGGAATATTACTCAGCAATAAAAGAGAATAAAATTACGGTATTTGCAGGTAAACGGATGGAGTTGGAGAATATCATGCTAAGTGAACTAAGCCAATCTCAAAAAACCAAATT
This sequence comes from Geosciurus inauris, assembly GCA_004024805.1. Taxonomy (NCBI): domain Eukaryota; kingdom Metazoa; phylum Chordata; class Mammalia; order Rodentia; family Sciuridae; genus Geosciurus; species Geosciurus inauris. Next base: position 4,981 of record PVHX01026253.1, read on the forward strand.
CCGGATGTTCTCTCTGATAAGTGGATGCTGGTCCATAATGTGGAGGATGTCCTGGAACTTTGGTCACAGGAGTGGGAGGGGGGAAGGGGCAGGGGGACAATAAAGATGGTGGAACATGATGGACATCATAGCCCTAGCTTTATGTATGACTGCATGTATGTTGTGATTCTACATCACATACAACCAGAGAAATGAAAAGTTGTGCTCCATCTGTGTAAAATGAATCAAAATGCACGCTGCTATCATGTGTACCTAAGTAGAATAAATAAATATTTTTTTAAAAGAAATTAACAAGTTTAGGGCTGGGATTGTGGCTCAGTGGTAGAGTGCTTGCCTTGCATGCATGAGGCACTGGGTTCCATCCTCAGCACCACATAAAAATAAATAAAATAAAGATATTGTGTCCATCTCCATTTAAAAAAAAATAAGGAATTAACAAGTTTAGTTTGTGTAATAGCTATCTTGAATTTTGGCTGAGTTATACATTATGTGTCTGTGTGAGATTCTAATAATCTTTACAACAAAATCAATCCTTTGAATATAACTTTAAATGAACTGGAGTCTGGCATACTTTGAAGTTATTGTAACATATAGTTAGCTGGGAAACAGAGTCTTATCTCAGGTAAGGCAGGTCTCCTCACAAAATCTTAAAGTGTTCTAGTTCTGAAATTGATCTTTGTTTTTTAAATATCACTTTACAAAGTTTACATATATTGTTTCCTGAGTCCATATGAATGTTAGTTAACAATATGATATTATATTTAAAACATGAATTAAAGAAAGGCTGAGAGGGTTTAACTTTACTATTGTGTGGGAAAGTAGCAAAATGTTTTCACAATATTAAACCTTAAATAGATTAGGCCCTCATTTACTTAAAAGATACATTTAAATTTTACTCCAATGTAAAAAGTAACATAAAACTTTATTTTATTGATAACAGGTTCTGTTATAGAACACTAAATGATATAAATAAATCCTTGATAAAATTTGTTATCCTTATAAGTCTAGAATTACCATACCACTTTAGTTTGGAGAACACCAGCTTGATATAATGCTCTTTTAGACCTTCTACTTTAAAAACGTGTATAACTGAAAGATATGAACACGTTTAATATACAAATAGGATTAATAGCACCATAAGTACATTGGTGTTATTACATTAACCAAGTTTAGCTCTCAAAGAAAAATCTAGACCTGTAACATAGTACATTACTTCAAAATAACAGTTATTGTTTAATCACAGTTGTATAAACCTTAATTTCTTTGAGACTTAGTTTCCCCAAGTGATAAAATTATCTTGATAAGAGCAGAACAATGTTTCAGACTTTGTTTTATATCAGTACATTAAATCTTAAATAAATTTGTATTAATTATAGTCAACTTAATCACAAACATAAACTTTTTGAAATCTACTCTTTATTTAGACTCTCTTGTCACTTACTATGATCTTTTTTAAAATTTATCACTTACTTTAAATCCTCTTGTTTCTTTTATCATACAAAGACTTTCTTACCCAGAAACACTTTTTTTTTCCTTCCAGTAAATACCATATCTAGAATCTTTAATTTTTATTTCCCCATCTATTAATTCCTTCTGTTCACATCCCAAAACAATCCTTGTAAATTTCTGAATTTAGGCAAATTACTCCATTTTAATGATAAGAAATACTTTATGTTATTTACAGTACTCTAGTTGAAACAGTAGAAACTTTCAGGCCTTCATATATAGAAATCTATAAACCTTTGTATATAGAATTACATTTGTTTACCTTTTCATGAAAACACAATGCTCAGATATATAGAATTATAGCTGTTGGGCTTTAAACTTAGCAATTTTGTTTTTAGTGATGACAAAGCAATTTTAAACATTTCTTAAAATTTACCATTTATGAAAACACCAATAATATTACCCCATGGAATCTAAAGTAGTTAAAAGTACTTGATGTTAAATTTAACAGTTAGCATTTTAACTGTGATTTAATTATATGTCTAACAAACACATTTGAGTAATCCAATGTCAAATATGATTTATTCATTTCTCCCTTATTGAAGAAAAGTCCTAGAAAACAATGGATATTAGACATTTTATAGACATTAACATTTTATTAGTTCTTTGACTGCCTAGAAAGACTCGTGAGTTAATTTTAAAGACATCTTTACTTTTATCTGTTTACCCAATTTAAATTGAACCTTTTCAAATCATGTGAACTAAAGGTATTTGGATCTGTTTTTAGATTTTTAATTCATGAGTGCTCATTATGCCAACTTTGATAGCATGTACATGATATATGGACATACACACATATAGACATACAACAAATAAGACATGTGTGCACACATAACATAATAGCAAAGGCCTTGTAGCTTCTTGCAGGTGAATTTCCATTGCAATGTTAGATGTTTAAATACTCCATTGAATAAAAATAACACTGATCAGAAAAACATTAACCTAGATGTGAAGGATTAAAATCATGAGCTTAAAAAAATATATAGAACTTAAGATAAAGCAAGAGTCTTAGAAAAAATAACGCAGCTGGTAACTGTTTATATTTTGGTTAAGGCTAGCCAAATAAAAGACACTTTTTTCCTTTTTTTATAGATGCATCAAGAATATCTGAGCACAGGGACAAGTAACAAGGAGATTTTAAACTGACTTGTGAAGGCTGAATATGCAAATAAAGGGAACCTGGATGTTTTCTTACTAATCATCCCCAGTCTTTCGGCCTTACAGTCTGGATGGTTAATGTCTGGTCAGTGGGAGAAGGGAAAAGGCTGTATCAGTGGAAGAGGAAGGCGGAGGAATTGCGATTGCAGGGGGGAGAAGGGAGCTGGAGATAGAGGGAGGTGCAAACAATGTAGGAGGAGCAGATGGCTGAGGAACCTGTGATTGGGGTGGTTGTTGCACCTGGGGAGGAGAGTGATGGGGGAGGCTCATTCACTGGGTTGAAGTCTGTGGAGGAAGGGTTCCAGGGAGAGAGATCAGGTTTTTTGCTAAGAGGACATGTTGTGGTTCACAGGAAGTGCAGAGGGAGGGATTGGAGCATAAAAGGGAAAAAGCCTGAATATAAGAGATCTCTGCCCATTTTTCCAATCATTCACAGTAGTTATATAAATCTCTAAGGAGATCAGGGTCTAGGGAGCCTGTAGGTAGCCGTGAATGGGAATTATCCAATTGGTAGGTGGACCAGTCTTGAGTGCAAAGTTTTATGTTTTTTTGTTGTTGTTGTTTAATGTCAGGAAGGAGACCGAGAGTAGAAAGATTTTTTTTTTTTTTTTTGGTACTGGAGATTGGACTCAGGGGCACTCGACCACTGAGCCACATCTCCAGCCCTATTTTGTGTTTTATGTAGAGACAGGGTCTCACTGAGTTGCTTAATGTCTCCCGTTGCTGAGGCTGGCTTTGAACTTGCGATTCTCCTGTCTCAGCCTCCCTAAGTGCTGGGATTACAGGCTTGTGCCACCGTGCCCGGCTTAGAAAGATTTTTAAGGAGACAATGTAAGGGGGAGTCTGCCGGAAGAGAGGAGCCCAATCCCATTCTGCCACCTGGAGTCTGAAGCATGTCCTAAAGAACATCCCAGAGCAGGACAGGAACAGACAACAGAGAGACAGGCCAGATGAATTGGATTGTCACCCAAATGGCTGGAGTCAAACCTCTCCTGGAGAAGTCAGAGTCACGGATCGCCTGGTGCCAGGGTTTTCGGAGAATTCAATCCAGGAGAATTTGATCCAGACAACAGAGAAGGTAAACAAAGAGGGGTCAGGACACTCCTGCTGGCAGAATCTGAGGTAAAAGGAAAGGAGGGAGGAGGGAGAAGGTAAAGAGTCTATGAGAGTGGGATGGAGATTGGAGGTCCACCGTAACCATGAAGGTAGTAGTGTGGTGCGGTCCTCCCTTTGGGGCAGTCAGGGGGCCACTGGACACTCAATGACTGGTCAGCCCTGGGAGTCTGCCTGTAAAGTTGTAATGTCCTTGAAAGGGGAACTCACCGAATGAAGGTCATGGTGGGTGCAGAAAGACGACGATCAAAAAAATGGACAAAGGCTACTGAAGGTGCAGTCTCAAGTTCAGGATGAGGGGCCTTGATAGGGAGGCTCAACCTCATCCCGGGTTTCTGCACCAATGAAAGGTTCACTCTGAACTGGACACAACACACTCCATGTAACAAAGAGATCTTTATTCATGGGGGTCAGTGCAAATGGACGCTCAGAGAGAGGGAGGGGTGCAGAGCATGGGATTCTATAGGGCCTGAGGTAAATGCGTTGTAGATTGGTTATTTCAGGCTGGTGTGCCAGGTAAGGACTGGTGGTTGTTAGGTCGGTTCAGGGCCCAGGATATCCAATTACAGGGACTGGTCAGGGCAGCTGAGGAACGGAGCGGCCAGCCAGACGCTGACATCACCAGTAGACATGCCTCCTGTCAATCAGCAGGTTTTCCCTGACCTATCCAGGAAGGACTCTGGCCTTCTCTTCCTGCCCCCCAAGCCCTTCCCTTCCTGACCGGGCCTTTTGAAATTGTCTGTTCACCCCAACGGGGTGCCACTCTCCTGGACACACTCTGATGGACGAGAGAGTTCAGCCCAAGAGCGTGTATTTCCAATAAAGCCTTGCACAGCGGCTTTAATTAGTCTCTTTTTGGTCATCTAGTCTTTATGGACAGCACCTGGGAAGGGAAGAGCTTCTCCCTTTTCTTTCCTTCCCCTGCCAGCTGTTACCATGGAGCCCAACTAGTAACATCTTCTCTTATGTCTGAAATGTAAACATCTCTGTGAAGCTCAGGCCCAAGGCCAAAGGCCTTGTTAAAGTATCTGTCCTTCTTGTTACACTTTGCATTTACAAATACACTTCCTGCTTAAAAAAATTTATAAACCATTATATTGTTACTACACTAATAGTCCAAAAATGTTTTTGAAAAACTAGTAAGGGGGCATTCAGCACCTGGAGTGCTGATCTCTTTCAGGCCGGTGGCCAAGCAAGACAGAACAATAGGAAATAGGAAGTCTAACTACATTGAACTCTTTTGTTGATAGTCCTAAGATCAATTATGGTGTAGATTTCTGGAGAAGCTTAATTAAGATTAAGCTTCTTAATCTTAATTAAGAAGAGGGTGAACGAGAGGGTGCCACTACAAGGGGAGAAATAATTGGGTTGTGAGAGTCTTAACCTAATCAGTGAATTAAATCCCCGGATAGGGATTAACTGAAGGCTGGTAGGGTATGGCTGGAGGAGATGGGTTTTAGGGGCCATGGGTTTGGATTATATATTTTGTATCTAGAGACTGGAGTCTCTCTGTCTCCTTTCTGATCATTGTGTGAGCCACTTCCCTCTGCCATGCTCTTGTGCCATGATGTTCAGCCTCATCTGAAGCCCCTGGGGAATGGAGCTGGCTGTATATGGACTGAGACCTCTGAAATTGTGAGCCCTCAAATAAACTTTTCCTCCTCTACAATTGTTCTGCTCAGTTCTTTTAGCCATGGCAGTGAAAAATCTAACTAAAACACAAGGGAACTGCATCCTCCATCACTTACTGCAGAAGGCCAGTGGGAATTAGGATCCCTCAAGTGGGTGTGAGCATCAAGTTGACCATGAGTTGGGGCAGAATCTTTAACAGAAGCATTGTCTGTCCCTCTTACTCTCTTTCAGAAGTGGCCTCTGGTTCTGAGATCCCACACATTTAACTTCACACCATCCACTTTAGCTCAGGCCTCTGTATAAAATGATGTATTTGTATATGGCAACTGAAACTCGCAGATACTTCCTTCCCTACTCAGCGGGGTAGTCATGTTTGGGCATGTGTGTGTGTCTGTGTGTTTTGCTGGGGATTGAACCCAGGTGCTCCCACATAACAGGCAAGTTCTCTACCACTAAGATATATCCCCAACCTTACCACCAGTGTTTTACATTTTCTCTATATTTTCCTACATTTCTACATTTCATATAGGATATTGCATGTAGAACTTTTGGGGTAAACACTAATCAGTGCCTAGGAAAGCTTGTTGTTCCAGGTGGTGAGATAAGGACTCTAAAGAATGTGGTAACAGCCAGACATGGTGGTGCACCTGTGATCCCAGCAGTATGGAAGGCTGAGGCAGGAGTATCACAAGTTCAAACCCTGCCTCAGCAACTTAGCAAGACCCTGTCTCAAAATAAAAAATAAAAGAGCTGGGGATTTGCCTAAGTGAACCTCGGTTCAATTCCTGGTACCAAAAAAAAAAAAAAAATTAGTGGAAACAGGGGAAATGGGCTACTTTCCTTATCTCAAATATTTAGGTGGAGATCAAAGTAGAGTGAATTTGATTATAAAGTAAAAGAATGTACTCATAAAGCAGCTGAAGAAATCCACTGGGCAGTGGGTATGCAATTTATCATATATTTACATATCCCCCACCCAGCTTGTAGACGCAGGGTGGCCCTACATTTTATCCCAGCCTGGTGCCACTGTGGAGTACATGAGTAATAAAACTGTTGCCGAAAGCTTAGTTCTTGCCCCTGATTCTAATTCAAAAATGAGGACATGGTTTTGAGAAAAAGGAAAATGAGGGTTTATTGCTTTGCTAGCAAATGAGAAACACAGAGAACTCCTGTCCCAGAGGCTGTGATTCTGCCCATCAGCAGGAACAGGGGGCTTTTAAAGAGGTGATTCAAAGGCTACGTTCCACGTGTTCTCTGGAGTTGTAATTCACTTGTTAATTTGGGAGATAGTAATTTCTGAGATCTTCTGGTACCATTCCCAAAGTCTGGATTACTTCCTTCCTATGGTGGATGTGTACTCAGAGACAAATAAATCTGCCTAGGATGGGGAAGAAAGGTAATCCTGTTTTCCCTGAGATTAGGGAGGAGGAGAGATCAGGGAGTTGAAGAGAGAGAGAGAAAGAGGAAGAAATGTCCCTTTTAAAAATAAATTGCAGGGGCTGGGGTTGTGGCTCAGTGGTAGAGCGCTTGCCTGGCATGCGTGAGGCACTGGGTTCAATCCTCAGCACCACATAAAAAATAAATAAATAAAATAAAGGTATTGTGTCCATCTACAACTAAAAAATATTTTTAAAAAAATAAATAAAAAATAAATAAATAAATAAACAAATTGCAGGAGCTGGGGCTGTAGCTCAGTGGTAAAGCAGCACTTGCCTAGCATGTGGGAGGCACTGGGTTCGATCCTTAGCACCACATATAAATAATAAATGAATGAAATAAAGATCCATCGACAACTAAAAAAATAAATAAATAAATTGCAGTTGCCGAGCAGCAAGGGGTATATTCAAATCATAAAGTAGGTTGGGTGTGGTGGGTTATGCCTGTAATATCACCACTTTGGGATGCCGAGACAGGAGAATCATGAGTTCAAAGCCAGCCTCAGCAATGGCAAGGTGCTAAGCAACTCAGTGAGACCCTGTCTCTACATAAAACCCAAAAAAGGGATGGGGATGTGACTCAGTGGTCAAGTACCCCTGAGTTCAATCCCCAGTACCAATTTCATATATATATATGAAAGTAAAATAATATATTTAAAATTTGATATGTTAGAAATACCAGGGTGCCACAAGAAATCAGATGTGTTCAAAAGTTACTCAGCAAGGCAAACTTTACTTCTGCAGAAGGGTGTGCTACTGAAAAAAGTCTAGCAAGCAAGCACCCTTGGGTAGGCTGTCTGCCTGTTTTTATCCCTAATGCAGCACTTTCCCTTGCTCTGATAATAGGAGCTCAGGGTTATAATCTATGTGATTGGCTAATTTTAAAATTGGGGCAAATAAGGGAATGTCTATAGTTAAAAAGGCTTTTATTAGATTAAAGGTTGGGAAGCTCAAAATGGCTATGATTGGATCTTACATCCAAATTTTACATTTAAGGCTAAACACTATATTCTTTTTTTTAATCTTTATTTTATTCACTTATTTATATGTGGTGCTGAGAATCGAACCAAACACCTCATGCATGCTAGGCAAGCACTCTACCACTGAGCCACAAGCCCAGCCCCTCTTCACTATACTCTGATAATGGACCACCAGAGTTTTATTTCTCACAGACAGTAGCTGAAATATAAATTATTATTCTTTTTTAATTTTTGGTACCAGGGATTGAACTTGGGCACTCAATCACTGAGCCACATCCCCAGCCCTATTTTGGATTTTATTCAGAAACAGAGTCTTACTGAATTGCTTAGCACCTTGCTTTTGCTGAGGCTGACTTTGAACTCACAATCCTCCTGCCTCAGCCTCCCGAACTGGGATTCCAGGAGTACACCACCACACCTTCCTTGAAATATAAATTCTTTAGGGAGTTCCTAGATCCAGAAATTGAACAATAAGGCCTTGCATTGAGGGGCATGATTTGGATGTGATGATTCCTGGTCTAGAGCATGGGCTATGATTTGTACTAGTGTTACTGGGTGGTACCAGTTCCACGGGACAGGAAGAGGTTAGGCTACAATGCTTTCCACTTCAAAATATTTTGAGTCAAATTGATAGGAAAATAGGTTTTATTCAAAGCCAGCTTTGATGGAAGACCAAAGAAATTTACTATCTCAAAACTTCCATCTTCAAAATCTCTGAAGGTCAGCAGAAATTTTGAAGAAGACACAGTGAAGTGAAATGAAAGACACAAATGGGACCCCGGCCTGATGTGCAAAGGCAATGGAGCAGACCGATTGTGCAACAGTCCCCCATCTTCCAACTGGCAGCTGTCCCTGCCTACTTCCATCTAGAGACAACAGCCAGGACCAGGAAGACCATCAGGCCTGATTACACCGGAGGTGAGGTATTGGTAACCTGCAGGAACACTACAAGATTATAGGGTAGAGCCCAGCATGGTGGCGCAAGCCTGTAATCCCAGCACTTAGGGAGGCTGAGACAGAAGAATCATGAGTTCAAAGCCAGCCTCAGCAACAGCGAGGCACTAAGCAACTCAGTGAGACCCTGTCTCTACATAAAAAAATAAAATAGGACTGGGGATGTGGCTCAGTGGTTGAGTGCCCCTGAGTTCAATTCCCAGTACCAAAAAAAAAAAAAAAAAAGGATGCCAACCAAGAATCTGAACCAATTAAGCTTCAGATTTGATAATGAAATAAAAACCTTCTATGAAAAACAAAAGTTAAAATACATTACAGCAATAAAGGCTGTACTAGAGAGCATTCTTGGCAAAATATTTCATGAGGAGGAAATGAAAATGGGCAACGGGAGGAACTACACTAAAGGAAAGCCAATCAAAGGAGAAACCAAGTTAAGTTAAAAATCAAAAATAAACCAGGGGCTGGGATTGTAGCTCAGCGGTAGAGCGCTTGCCTCGCATGCGTGAGGCCCTGGGTTCGATCCTCAGCACCACATACAAAGCGATAAAATAAAGACATTGTGTCCATCTACAACTAAAAATATATTTAATAAAATAAAATAAAATAAACCAAAATGAATGGGAATACAAACCATATGTCAATAATAACCCTGAATGTTAATGGTTTAAACTCATCAATCAAAAGACATAGACTGGCAGATTGGATTTTTTAAAAAAGACCAACAATATGCTGCCTTGAAGAGACTCATTTCGTAGAAAAAGACACCCACAGACTGAAAGTGAAAGGATGGGAAAAAACATACCACTCAAATGGACTGTATAAACAAAAAGGGGTTTTCATCCTCATATCAGATAAAGTGGACTTCATACCAAAGATAGTCAGAAGGGATAAAGAAGATCATTTCATACTGCTTAAGGGAACTATACATCAACAATCATAAATATCATCTATGCCCTGAATAATGGAACATCCATGTATATCAAACAAACCCTTCTCAATTTTGAGAATCAGATAGATCACAACACAATAATACTGGGTGACTTTAACACAGCTCTCTCAACACTGGACAGATGTTCTAGACAAAAACTAAACAAAGAAACCATAGACCTCAATACAATCAATAATTTAGAATTAACAGACATATACAAAATATTTCATCCATTACTAAAATTGACTATATATTATGCCACAAAGCAAGTCTTAGCAAATATAAAATAATAGAGATACTACCCTGAATTCTATCAGACCATAATGGAATGAAATTAGAAATCAATGAAAAATAAAAAATAGAAGCTACTCCATCACCTGGAGACTAAATAATATGCTTTTGAATGACACTTGGATAACAGAAGACATCAGGAAGGAGATAAAAAAAATGTTTAGAGGTAAATGAGAACTCTGATACAACATATCAAAATCTCTGGGACAGTATGAAAGTTGTGTTAAGGGAAAGTTCATTGCTTTGACTCATTAATTAAAAGAAGAAAAAGTCAACATATAAATGACCTGAAATTACATCTCAAAGCTCTAGAAAAAGAAAAAACAACAACATCAAAAGAAGTAGAAGACAGGGGCTGGGATTGTAGCTCTGCGGTAGATCGCTTGCCTTGCATGCGTGAGGCCCTGGGTTCGATCCTCAGCACCACATACAAAGCAATAAGATAAAGACATTGTGTCCATCTACAGCTAAAAAAAATTTAAAAAAAAAGAAGTAGAAGACAGGAAATAATTAAAATCAGGGCTGAAATCAATGAAATTGAAACTAAGGAAACAATTTAAAAAAACTGACAAAACAAAACTCTTGTTCTTTGAAAAAATAAATAAAATTGATAAACCCTTAGCCACCCTAATGAAAAGGAGGAGAAAGAAAACCCAAATTACTAAAATTTATGATGAAAAAGGAAATGTCACAACAGACACTACTGAAATACAGAAGATAATTGGAAATATTTTGAAAATCTATACTCCAAAAAATAGAAAATCCTGAAGACACCAACAAATTTCTAGAGTCATATGATCTGCCGAAACTGAATCAAGAGGACATACACAACTTAAACAGATCAATTTCAAACAAGGAAATAGAAGACGCCATCTGAAGCTTATTAACCAAGAAGAGCCCGGAACCAGACAGATTCTCAGCCAAGTTCTACAAGACCTTCAAAGAAGAATTAATACCAATACTCCTCAAATTATTCCATGAAATAGAAATGGAAGGAACTCTTCCATACTCATTCTATGAGGCTAGTATCATCTTGATTCCAAAACCAGACAAAGACACATCAAAGAAAGAAAACTTCAGATCAATATCACTGATGAACATTGATGCAAAAATTCTCAGTAAAATTCTGCCAAATCATATGCAAAAACATATTAAAAAGATAGCGCAGCACAATCAAGTGGGTTTCATCCCAGGTATGCAAGGTTGGTTCAACATATGGAAATCAATAAATGTAATTCATCACATCAATAGACTTAAAGTCAAGAATCATATGATTATCACTACAGATGTTGAGAAAGCATTTGACAAAATACAGCACCTCTTCCTGTTCAAAACACTGGAAACACTAGGGATAGTAGGAACACACCTCAACATTGTAAAAGCTATCTATGCAAAATCGAAGACCAACATCATCCTAAATGGGGAAAAATTGGAAGCATTTCCTCTAAAAACTGGAACAAGACAGGGATGCTCTCTTTGACCACTTCTATTCAGCATAGTCCTTGAAAATCTAGCCACAGCAATTAGACAGATGAAAGAAATTAAAGGGATACAAATAGGAAAAGAAGAACTTAAACTATTATTATTTGCCAACAACATGATTCTTTACTTAGAGGATCAAAAAAATTCCACCAGAAAACTTCTAGAATTAATACATGATTTCAGGAAAGTAGCAGGATATAAAATCAAATGCATTTCTATGCATCAGTGATGAATCCTCTGGAAAAGAAATTAGGAAAATTACCCCATTTACAATAGCCTCAAAAAAAAAACAAAAAACAACTTGAGAATCAATTTAACAAAAGAGGTGAAAGACCTTTACAATGAAAACTACAGAACACTAAAGAAAGAAATTGAAGAAGACCTTAGAAGATGGAAAGATCTCCTATGCTCTTGGATAGGCAGAATCAATATTGTCAAAATGGCCATACTACCCAAAATGCTATACAGATTCAACACGATTCCAATTAAAATCCCAATGTCATTCCTTATAGAAATAGAAAAAGCAATCATGAAATTCATTTAGAAAAAGAAGAGACCCAGAATAGCCAAAGCTATCCTTAGCAAGAAGAATGAAGCAGGAGGCATCACAGTACCAGAACTTCAACTATATTACAAAGCTATAATAACAAAAACAGGATAGTATTGGCACCAAAATAGACATGTAGACCAGTGGTATAGAATAGAAGACACAGAGACAAACCCATGTAACTACAGTTATCTCATACTAGACAAAGGAGCTAAACACGTACACTGGACAAAAGATAGCCTCTTCAACAAATGGTGCTGGGAAAACTGGAAATCCATATGCAGCAAAATGACACTAAACCCCTATCTCTCACCATGTACAAAATTCAACTCAAAGTGGATCAAGGACCTGGGAATTACATCAGAGAGCCAACGCCTAATAGAAGAAAAAGTAGGCCCAAATCTTCACCATATTGGACTAGGACCTTACTTTCTTAACAAGACTTCTATAGCATAAGAAGTAAAATCAAGAATCAATAAATGGGATGGATTCAAACTAAAAGCTTCTTCTGAACAAAAGAAACAATCAATGGAGTGAACAGACAGCCTACATTCTGGGAGCAAACTTTTGCCACACACACATCAGATATCCTGATCTCCAGGATATATAAAGAACTCAAAAAAACACCGAAAAAAAAAACACAACCCAATCAATAAATGGGCTAAGGAACTGAACAGGCACTTCTCAGAAGAAGATACACAATTGATCAACAAATATATGAAAAAAACGTTCAACATCTCTAGCCATTAGAGAATTGCAAATCAAAACTACTCTGAGATTTTGTCTCACACCAGTCAGCATGGCAGTTATCAAGAATACAAACAACAAGTGTTGGTGAGGATGTGGAGGAAAAGGCACACTCATACATTGCTGGTGGGACTGCAAATTGGTGCAACCACTCTGGAAAGCAGTATGGAGATTTCTTGGAACACTTGCAATGAAACCACCATTTGACCCAGCTATACCACTCCTCGGTCTGTACCCAAAGGATATAAAACCAGCACACTACAATGACACAGCCACTTCAATGTTTATAGCAGCTCAATTCACAATTGCTAAACTGTGGAACCAACCTAAATGCCCTTCAATAGATGAATGGATTAAAAACTGTGGTATATGTACACAATGGAATATTACTCAGCATTAAAGGAGAATAAAATTAGGGCATTTTCAGGTAAATGGATGGAGTTGGAGAACATCATGCTATGTGAAATAAGCCATCCCAAAAAACCGAAGGCTGGATGTTCTCTCTGATAAGTGCATGCTGATCCATAATGGGGAAGGGGCCATGGGAAGAATGGAGAAACTTTGGTGAAAGGGGAGGGAAGAGAGGAGATAGGACATGGGGCAGGAAAGAAAAAAGATTTAAAAAGTAAACCACCACAATATCACTTTCACATTTACATTTAAAAAAATTAATTATTAAAATCATGTACTATCCAGAGTATTAAAATATTATTATTATCTCATCACTTTTTTGGGGAGAGGGTTAACAGATTTAACAAAGGAGTGCATAATCACTGCACCACATTCCCAGCCCTTTTTATTTTTTATTTGAGACAGAGTCTTGCCAAGTTGCTGAGGCTGGCTTTGAACTTGCTATCCTCCTGCCTCAGCCCCACTGAGTTGCAGGTATTACAGGCATGCACTACTGCACTGAGCATCTTATCACTTTTTCAAAATAATTTCTGCACTGATTTAAACATTACACAATGTATACATGTATCAAAACATTACATGATAAGCTGGGCACAGTGGCGCACATCTATAATCCCAGTACTTTGGGAGGCTGAGACAGGAGAATCATGAGGTCGAAGCCAGCCTCAGCAAAGGCAAGGCTCTAAGCAAATCAGTGAGACTCTGTCTCTATATAAAATCCAAAATAGGGCTGGGGATGTGGCTCAGTGGTTGAGTACCCCTGAATTCAATCCCTGGTACCAAAACAAAACCAAAAAAACATTACATGATACCCCTTTATTATGTACAATTTTTATACTTGCATGTACCCGTTATAAAGTAAATTTTAAAAAATAATTTGTCCAAATCAGGACCCAAATAAAATTTATACATTACAAGTGGTTAGCAGACCTTTTAAGTTTCTCCTTACATATAAGTTTCCTTCTCCATCTTGTTTCTCTTGAGATTATTTTTGTTATAAAGAAGTTACATCATTTGTTCTATACAGCTTCCCATAATCTGAATATTGATAGATTATGAATAATATTGCATCCTTGTAATATCGTTTAGCTATTCTTGGGTAGATAGTTTAGCCAAGAGCAGGTGGGTGGGGGGAAGAACAATGAAGGACAGTAACTTATAGGGAAAAAAAATCAAAATCAAATGTATGCATCAAAGAGAGTCCATGAGTCATGGGACTGGGAATCATAGGGAACTTTATCAAAACAAACAAGCAAGCTGGGTGCGGTGGCGCAAGCCTGTATGTAATCCCAGCACTTTGGGAGACTGAGACAGGAGAATCGCGAGTTCAAAGCCAGCCTCAGCAACGGCGAGGCGCTAAGCAACTCAGTGAGACCCTGTCTCTACATAAAACACAAAATAGGGCTGGGGATGTGGCTCAGTGGTTGAGTGCCCCTGAGTTCAATCTCCAGTACCAAAAGAAAAAAAAAAAAAAAAAGAAAAGACGAGCATCTGGAAAATAGGAACTGGTATGACAAATCTCCCCCAGTCCTAGTTAATTGTAACCCCTTAAGGGAATATTTTCAGATCATTCACACTCACTGCTGGTGACCAGGTCTTCACTGAAACAATGTTGTACCCACCCCATGTGACTAGATCAAGACCCTTACAAAAGCCAGGCATGGTAGTGCATGCCTGTAATCTCAGCGATTTAGGAGACTGAGTTAGGAGGATCACCTATTCAAGGCCAGTCTCAGCAATTTAGCAAGACCTTGTCTCAAAATAAAAAAATACAAGGGTTGCGAATGTGGCTCTGTGGTAAAGCACCCTGAGTTCAATCCCCAGTCCAAAAAAAGAAAAAAAGGAAAAAAAAAGAAAAAAGAAAGAAATCTTCACAAAGAAAACTTGCTGAGGGCTAAATAAAAAGGTCACTTAAGGGAGGAATGTGAAACTAAGACAAAGGAACTCAAAACCCTTAAAAATCCCAGATTATGTAACAGCCATGCCACCATTCTCTCTGGAGGCATTCCCTGCAGTGCCTAAACTGTATGTCATCCTCATTTCTCACTTTTCTAATAAATTTCTATCTATACTCTGTGCAAACTCACTTGAAATTCTTCCTTCGGAGCCAGGCGCGGTGGCTCACGCTTGTAATCCCAGCACTTAGGGAGGCTGAGACAGGAGAATCGCGAGTTCAAAGCCAGCCTCAGCAAGGGCGAGGCACTAAGCAACTCAGTGAGACCCTGTCTCTACATAAAACACAAAATAGGGCTGGGGATGTGGCTCAGGGGTCGAGTGCCCCTGAGTTCAATCCCCGGTACCAAA
>PVHX01026254.1:0-21083 GCA_004024805.1 Geosciurus inauris
AAAAAAAATTTAAAAATGCAGTGTTTAATCACAGAGGAATCATAGAGGGGATAGTTAGAGTGCTGCAGAATAGAACATTTTCTTCAATGCATAAACAAATCAACTATCACTTTCCCCATTCTCTTAGTTCTTAAGTCTAGACATACTTAATTTTTTATTTTCCAAGATAATTTTACACTTCTTATAGGACTTGTATCTGTAGAATATTTGTGTGAATGGAAATAAGGACTGACTTTTTCCCTAAGGTTTAGTAATCTGATTCAAATACAGAAAACAAAACTTTTTCTCTTGAGTAATATACTGCACTGCATAAATTTGGACTTGGATTGGAAACTCTACAATTACTGAAAGAAATGTTTCCCAACTATGCATTCATAAAGCATGGGTAGTCTAGAATCTAGATAAAAGAATGACTCTGCACACTAGGAATAAAGAAAATTTTTTCCACATTTAGAGAATTGATTGAACAAAGGATGTTTTCTAAATTTAAAATTTCTTATAATGCATTAGTACTGACTCCTGCTTTCAAACAAATAATCTAATACCAGAGAGTAATAAAAACAAATAGAAAATGCTAGCCAAATATTCAGGTGTCTATTTCTAGGTTAGTTGCTTCCATACGTCCTTTTAGAAATACTTTCTAAATTTCATGGAATTTAATATAGTAATATTTAATAATGTTATATAGGAAGTGGTGTGGCTTTCTGGTGTTCTGTCACCAAAATAAGTTTGAAGGGGCCTAAGGAGAAGTTCAATGGCAGAGCATTTTCCTAGCATGTGGGAACCAATGGGCTCTATTCCCAACTTGGCAAAAAATAAAAATAAACCCGGGCACGGTAGCACAAGCCTGTAATCCCAGCACTTAGGGAGGCTGAGACAGAATCGCGAGTTCAAAGCCAGCCTCAGCAATGGTGAGATGCTAAGCAACTCAGTGAGACCCTGTTTCTACATAAAACAAAATAGGGCTGGGGATGTGGCTCAGTGGTCGAGTGCCCCTGAGTTCAATTCCTGGTACCTAAATAAATAAAAAGAGTAAGTCTGAGAACTACTTACTAATGTACTCTCTTTTAAGTAAGTTGGCATCTTCTGATCCATTTGCTACATTTCCTATTGATTACCCACCACCTTCATGCACACTGTCTTCTTGACATAGCAACATAGCAGCAAAACACTGCATTCTGGGTTATAAAAAATCCAGAAAGCATACAATATGTCATAATGTTTTTGTAAATTAACTTATTAAGTCAGGATTGCAGGTTCACAGTAGATTGATGTTGTCTCAGACTATATTTGTCACCATCATTGATCTAAGCCCACACTTTTTTCTATGTAGTTGCCTTTCATTTTATTTTTAAACTTATTTTCCCTACAAACCCTCTTGCTAATTCTACAGTGCTCTAAATTTTATTCCTCCTTACTGGTTACTGCTCTTATTTAATGTGTGTTCTTCCTTCTCTTCCATTTTTCTTACAGTTGTTTATGCTTATGCATCTGTGAAGTGCAGAGGACCAAGTGTTTTGTGAGTTCAGAGAGGTATTTTGCTGATTTAATTAAGGAATACTCTAATTCTGTTTTCTTTTACTTATATTGTTTTTGACATCCACTCCTGTTAATATATTTAAACCTAGTTCTTTCCTTACATAATGTGTTATACACTACCATTTGCATATGATAGTTTAAAAATATTATTCCCATGTAAGTTATTTTCCACTCATTTTGGCAAATCAAGCCATGATGAATAGACACATCAATATCTTTTTATCTACTAAATGAGGGGTTGTATGAGGGTAGAATTTCTATAAGATAATGCATATCTTAATTTAAACAAATACTTCCAAATATATCTGAAAAGTGACTGTATCAGTTTTCAATTCTATTAGCAATGAGAATTCTGACTTGTACATTTTTTAGCAATTCTAATTCTTATAGATTGATTCCTTATTGTTACTCAAATTAATTTCTCTCTTAATTTGTGAGGTAGAACATTTATTCGTATTCTTAATAGACACTTGAGTTTAACCATTATTAAATTGCTGCTCATCTCCTTTGCTCAAAATTAAATATATATATATATATATATATATGTATATATATATAAGCTTTCTTTCAAGGAAAATTTAGTTGCCTTCTTTTTTTCCCTAATAAGATAATCACACACACATACTCCCACTTGATGCATATTTTTTGAAATTTTTCAGAAGATGACAAACATTTTTGTGACTTATTTACCCTTCAATTGTATTTGTTTCTGTTAAAGCAAGAACGTGCAATTTTAATGGCAATACTGAAGTGTAATTGACATACAATAAGCTACACTTCAAATTTCTTTCTTTTGTTGATGTTTGTTCTTTTAGTGCTGTATCAAAGAACTTAATGCCAAATTTGAGGTTATACATGTTTATTCTTATGTTCACTTTTCAGAATCTGGTAGTTTTAGCATTTACATTTAGGTCTTTGATCAATCTTGAATTAGGGATTTTTTTTTTTTCATAAAATAGAAGGTAGGTGTTGAACTTCATTCTTTTGCATGTCTGTCAAGTTGTTCCAGCACTGTTTCTTGATGAGATTATTTCCCTCCATCACATGCTCTTGGCACTCTGTCAAAAATCAACTTATGTATAATTTTTCTTCACTCTCAATTATATCCATTGGTCTATTTGTTCACCCTGTGGCCAGGACTATGCTGTCTGGATTCATGTTGTTTTGCATCATTTTTTAAATTGGAAAGTGTGAATTCTACAACTTTATCTTCTTTTTCAAGGTTGTTTTGGTTATTAAGGATCCAATAGCAGTTCCGTATGAATTTTGAGAACAGATTTTCAATTTCTACAAAGAAAACTATTAGAATTCTGTTGGGAATTATGTGGAATATGTAAATAAGTTTGGGGAATATTCTCATCTTAACAATATTAGGCCTTCTAATTAATGATCATAAGATAATAGTCACTTATTTAGATCTCTAAATTAAAATTTTCTTTCAATAGTATTTGTGGCTTTCAGTGTATAAGTCTTGCACATTTTTCTTAAATTTATTCCTAAAATTTTATCATTTTTTATGTCACTGGAAATGATATAATTTTCTTAGTATGATTTTTGTATTGTTTATTGCAAGTGTATGAGCTATTCTGTGATTTGAGTATATTGCTATTTGACAAACTTGATGAAGTCATTTATTAGTTTTAATGAGTTCTTAGGATTTTTATGTAAGGTGATATACAGAGATATATCTATGTATATATAGTTTTATATGTAGATATAACATGCATAATTTTTATATATGTGTGTGTGTGTGTATTTATATATATATATAGAGAGAGAGAGAGAGAGACAGCGCATGTGCGCGCCAGGGTTTTTTTTTTTTTTTTTACAATCCAAAT
This sequence comes from Geosciurus inauris, assembly GCA_004024805.1. Classification (NCBI taxonomy): domain Eukaryota; kingdom Metazoa; phylum Chordata; class Mammalia; order Rodentia; family Sciuridae; genus Geosciurus; species Geosciurus inauris. The sequence goes on from PVHX01026254.1 coordinate 3,378, forward strand.
GCCTTTTAATTCTCTTTTGTTCCTAACTGTGCTGTCTGGAGTCTCTAGTATGATACTGAAGTGAAGTCTCAGGATAGGGTCTTGCTCCTGGTCTTATGAGGAAAGCATCCAGATTTTCACCCGATAGAATAATGTTCTCTGTGATTTTCTCACAGATGACTTTGCTAAGTTGGAGAAAGTTCCCTTCTGTTTCTGGTCTGTTTAGTGCTTTCAACATAATATTGTATTATCCTTCATCTGTGTGTTTTCTGCATTTATTGAGATGATCATATGCTTTTTGATTTTTTAATTTTAATAAGATTTTCAGATATTTGAACCACCCTTGCATTCTTGAAATAAGTCCCACTTGGCTAAAAGGTTAAAGTATATACTTCTTTTATTTATTTTTTGTACCAAGGAATGAACCTTGGGTGCTTTACCACTGACCACATTCACAGCCCTTTTCCATATTTTATGTGGAGATAGGGTCTCACTGAGTTGCTTAGGGCCTTGCTAAGATGTATATGATTCTTTTTATGTATTAATTGTCAGGTTAGCGTTTTGTTGAAATTTCTGTGATTCTATATCACAATTGGTTTTTAGTTGTCTTTTCTCATAATGTTTGTGTGGTTTTAGTGTTCGGACAATACTGCTTCATGCAAAGAGGGATTGTTTCATTCTTTTTTATTTTCTGGAAGAGTTTGCAAAGAATTGATGTTAATTCTTTAAATAGTTGGTGGAAATGCCCAGTGGAGCCAGACATGGTGGTGCACACCTGTAATCCCAGCAGCTCAGGGGACTGAAGCTGGAGGATTACAAGTTCAAATCCAGCCTCAGCAATTTAGCAAGGCCCTCAGCAACTTAGCAAGACGTTGTCTCAAAAGAAAAAATAAAAAGGGCTGTGGATATGGCTCAGTGGTAAATACCCCTGGGTTCAATCCTCAATACAACAAAAGGAAAGAAAGAGAAAGAAAGAAAGAGAGAAAGAGAAAGAAAAAAAAAAAGCCAGTGAAACTGTATGTGGGTTTTCCTTATGGGCATCCTTTGGAATCCTAATTTAAATTTGTTACTTGTTATTGCTCTAATCAGATTGGCTTTTTATTAGTAGTTATCTTTTTTACTAGAAATTTGTCCATTATATCTAATGTATCTAATTGAAAGAAGTAAAATTATTCATAGTATTCCTTTACATTATATTCCCCTTCTATTTTGTAAGGTTGTTAGCAATGTCCTCTCTTTGATATCTGATTCTAATAATTTGAGTTAGATTTCCCTTTGGTCAATCTAACTAAAAGTTTATCAATATCATTGATCTTTTCCAAGGACCAGCTTTGGTTTCACTATTTTCTATTCTTTATTTATTCTTTATTAATTTCTTCTCTGATTTTTATTCTCTTTTTCTGCTTTAGGTTTAATTTTCTCTTTTTTACTTTCTTATTAGAAGATTAGATTCTTAATTTGAGATCTTTCTAATTTTTTAATATGGACATCTTTGAGCTATAAAGTACCTTCTAACCACTGATTTTCCTTCATCCCATATTTTATTATTTTTTATTATCATTAATCTCATTAGTATTTTCTGATATTCATTTAATTTTTCTTTTCTTTTCTTTCTTTTTTTTTTTTTACTCATAAACTGTCCTGAAGTGTATTAATTTCCAAATACATTTTAGTTTCTCAAAGTTTCCTGGGCTGTTGATTTATTATTTTATTCCATTATAATAAAAGAGTATATTTTGCATAATTTTATTCTTTTAAATTCATTGGTGTCTGTTTTATAGGCTAGCATATGGACCTTCTCTGAGAATGCTCCATGTGCACTTGAGCAGAAAATATATTCTGTTGTAGTTAGTTGGGAAGTTTATCTAGATGTCTATTTTATAGTATTTTCCAATTCCTCTACTTCACCTTTGATAGTCTGCCTAATTGTTTTATCTCTTAATAAAAGTATGATATTGAAGTATGTAACTATTATTAACTGTCTCTTTCTCACTTTGTCTTTTGCTTCATGATTTTGAGGTTCTGTTGTTTGGTTCATATGTTTATAACCGATGTGACTTCCTGACTGATGGGCCCTTTTATCACTATTAAATGTCTCTCTATTTCTCTAGTAATTGGTGATTTTAAAAAAAAAAATTGTAAAATCTATTCCTTCTGGAATTAATAAAGCCACTCCTTTTTCTTTTATTTGATGTTTCCATAATATATACACATATTTTTGTATATATTTTAGAATCATTTTCAATCTGTTTGCATCTTTGAATCTAAAGGGTACCTCCTGCAAACAGTATATGTATTTGTTTTAAATATATCCTGCCAATATTAAACTTTTGGCTAGATTGTATTAAATGGTCAATATAGGTACATTTATAACTGCCATTTTATATTTTGGTTTTGTTTCAGTTGAAGTAAAGACAAAATACTACAGTATCACCTACAGCCTGGCACCTGGGAGAACTAACTTTTGATGTGATATTTATAATGATAAAGTTTGTGTACATACATATGTCTATTTTATGTGGGTTACTTTTGTCATTTTCTTTTCCTTCCTCCCTCCCTCCCCCCCTTCCTTCCTTCCTTCCTTCCTTCCTTCCTTCCCTCCCTCCCTCCTTCTTTCTTTTCCCTTTCCCTTTCCCTTCCTTTCCTTTTTCTTTCTTCTTTCTTTTTACTTCTGTGTCAAAAATGTGCTTTAGCAGTCCATGGTGGTACATTCCTGTAGTCGCAACTAGTCAGGATGCTGAGGCAGGAGGATCACTGGCAAGCCTCAACAGCAACCTAGGAAAAACCCATCTCAAAAACAAAAACAAAATAAAACAAAACAAAAAAATAGTCTGGTCTGGAGCCGGGCGCGGTGGCTCAAGCCTGTAATCCCAGCACTTAGGGAGGCTGAGACAGGAGAATCGCCAAGTTCAAGGCCAGCCTCAGCAAGGGCGAGGCGCTAAGCAACTCAGTGAGACCCTGTCTCTACATAAAACACAAAATAGGGCTGGGGATGTGGCTCAGTGGTCAAGTGCCCCTGAGTTCAATCTCTAGTACCAAAAAAAAAAAAAAATAGTCTGGGTCATAGCTTGTTAGGGTCAGTCTAAAGAGATTACCTTCATTTTGTGTGTCAATTATTTCACGTCTTTTCTAATTATGATTTGCAAATCCATGATATACTTAGTGAAAATTTTATTAGAAGAGTATTACATTTATAGATTAAAAACTGACATCTTTATAAAATTAAACCTTTTCATATACAAACAAGTTATAAACACCCTATTTATGGTTTCATTTATGTTAATGGATTAAAATTTTTCTTCATGGAGTCCTTCTTTTTCTTATTTAATTTACAAATAGTATAATGACTATTTTGTTGTTGATGTTATATATTGTTTCCTATTATGGTTTTTCTTTTTTATTATGGATATTGAAAATATTGAGAATTTTATGTGGTTTTGTTTATGTGGTTTTTCTTTTCTTTTCTTTTCTTTTTTTGGTACCAGAGATTGAACTCGGGTACTCGACCACTGAGCCACATGCCTAGCCCTATTTTGTGTTTTATTTAGAGACAGGATCTCATTGAGTTGCTTAGTGCCTCGCTGTTGCTGAAGCTGGCTCTGAACTTGCGATATTCCAGTTTTGGCCTCCCAAAGTGCTGGGATTACAGGAGTGCACCACCATGCCCAGCTTGGACTTTAATATCTTTAATATCAGTTTTATTTTCCTGTAAGTGATCATATCACCTGCCTATACACTGATTTTATCTCTTCGTCTATGTTTTATAATTATATTCTCTCTTGTTGTAGGTATCCTTATTACTTATATTCAATAAAATATGCAGGTTTTTGTTAGTTCCTATGTTAAGCAAGACTTTTTTCATAAGATTTTTTCATATATACTACTTATCAGATTAAGAAGATTCTTTTTTATTTTTACTCATCTATAGATATTTTAAATTTGTGAATCTTAAAGTATTCATTAATTTTTGTCATCTGTTGTGATTTTTTACTTTAATCGTTAATTGTGAGATAACAATTTTGTAATTGTTCATTTAATTTTAAATCCCTGAGATAACCCCATGTGGATATGAAATCGTGAAATTGTGATTTTTTAAAATGTATCCTTGGGTTATATCGGCAAATATATTATTTAAGAGTTTTGCATCTATGCTTACAGGAAAATGAGTCTGCATTTTCCACTTCTTTGAATAGTACTAGATTTAATATCATTGTTGTATTAATTTTATTTAAAAACTGGTAATTTTTTGTTTTTCCTTTTTCTGAATAACTCCTTTATGACTGTGACTTTTTCTTCCAGAGTGCGGGAAAAATCCCAGTAGCAATTTAGACCTGGGGATTTAAGCTGGGGGAGCAGGAAATGCTTGATGATGATTTCAGAGTTTTAACAGTTACTTTTTAATTTTGTTATTCAATCTCCCTATTTTGTGCCAATTCTAGCAATTAATGTTCTTTTGATCATATATATTGATCCATGTTAATTAGATGTTTGGTTTGTAGCTTATTCTTTACCAAAATGTTCTTTCATTATTTTCACATCATTTAAATAATGAATAGTACATGTTCTTTTATTGTTTCACATTTGTGATTTTCTTTCTGAGTTTGGGTAATTTCTCTCTCTCTCTCTGCTGCTATTATTTACTTGTGCTTTATTGATCCCTGATTTCAGAAATTTCTCTTATTGGTTGTTCTAATTATTCATATTATTTTATTGTTCCCTAATTTGTGGATTTGTGATATCTCAATTTCTTCTCTAGGTTCTTTATATTGGTATTAGTGGTTTATTGAGTTTCTTGAGGCAAACACATCTTAAACTCATTTGTTTTTGATAGTTGTTTTTCATTGACAAATACTCAGAAATTCTGCTTTGTCCTAGAAAAATGAATGAATATAAACATTTTGATATTTTGAAATCCAACTATTATTTGTGCTTCAGAGTTTCCTCATGATTTCTATTTTAACTCATTGGTTAAATGGGAATATGCTTCTAAATTTTCTAAACTTGAGAATATTTTTAGGTATCTATTTGATACTGATTTTCACATTTATTGGATTGTGGTCAGAGAAAATAGTTTTTGTGTTAAAATGAGCCAAGATTTCTTGTGGCTTATTTAAAATTGCATATGCTTTTGAGAAAAATATAGTCTTATTTCAATGATGCAAAATTGTAAATATGTATATTAGACTGCACTTGCTGAATGTGTTGCACGAATCTACCTAATTCTGAGTATGGTCTTTTGAGGTATTTGTGTGTGCATGAATAAAAATTGAAACAACATTCGTAGATTGTACATTTCCTATGGTCTTTTGTTCTTAGATATATTATGTAGTTCAAGGATATGTAATCATGTATATAAATATATATGTATAGTTATGATTGTTATCTGCTTGGTAAAGATCTTTCCTTTAATTAGTACTCATTTTTCTTTTTGTCACATTTTCATTTTTATTTGAATACTATTTTGTCATAATAATGACCAGCTTTATTATTTTAACACTTGTTGGTTCTATTTTCCCCATCTCATTGTTTTCAATCTCATTGTGACACTTTTTTTCATTTTAAAAATACATACTATTAGTTCTATTGTTAGATTTTTCAATTTGCCTTTTTCTGCCCTTGATGGTTAAAGATTTCAGTTTTTGATACTAATACCTAGTTTTTATAACTAGGTCTTTAATAACCAAGGTCTTTATGCACACACATTTTCCTGATAATTAAAGATGATCAGTACCTAAATAATCTCGTAGGAGACAAAGTAATGATTTAGTCATGCCATGTCACTCACCCATCTTTTACTTCTCTAACCTACCAGGCCAACTCAACCTCAAGTTTTAATCTCATATTGTTGCAGAAATTTCTGGTAAGTTTCTTTTCTTTCTTACAAACAAAAATATATTTTACAATTGTACTTCATTGGTTCTAAGACCCTTTTTTTAAAACAACATTTTTATTTCTTAAATTAGTATCCATCTAAATGTCAATATGGTAGGGAAGCTTGTGGTCATGGTTTAATCTTTTTCTTTTTTGGTGGTACATGAAACAATGGTATATACTAAATATTAATTCTAGTTCAACCAAATACATTGTTTTTTGCTTCTATTCTTTCGATTTTCTCACAGAATCATTTTGGTACATTACTGTAACTTTTCGCCCCAAGTGTTATCAGAGAGAGTCTATCACATGATTTCTGGGACCTTGTGTGACTTTGTAGTGGGTCCATCACTTCTCTTAAAATCTTGGCACTCCATAAAGTCTTTCACTGAAATCTAACATGTTTTAAAAACACATACCTTATATAGATTTTTAAAATGCATCCGTATTGCTGTTTTAACTTATTTCCTTTTCTCTCTAGACAACGTGGCACTTTTGCCTTTACCTTTTTCCTAATCTTATCTTTTTAATTTTCCATTCTTTATTTCTTTGTGCTACTTTTTGAAAGATATCCTTCATCCTATTAGCTTACTAATTTGCTTTTAAAACTCTATTCTACATTTCAACTTACTATTATCAGTTTGAGCACTTTTGCTTACAAGTAAAAGAAAACCCAATTTTATTTTGAAGATAAAATAGAACTTCATGGTATGCATGACCAGGATATACCAGTCTTCAGCTGAAGTATGAACAGGGTTCACCTCTGATCTTCACTGTTCAGACTAATTTCTATTATGGTAGAAAAATTTCTTTGAGCTTCACACCACATAATCCAGAGTCATCATCTAGAAATATTTGTGTCCCTCAAGTTCCTAGAGAAATCGGATCTTTTTGATTTCAGTACTTTAGGTAAAATACCAGTACACCAATCAATCACTGTCATTGGAGATTAGCAGATACTCATTGTGTATCCAAGGCCAAGTGCTCTTTGAGAACCATACATGTCCCAACTCATGGACCACTGGGAATTTAGGATATTGTGTGCTGGAGAGGCCTCCAGGTGGTGCCCCTGAGTTGTATTAAAAATTTATTTTTCATATCCAATATCTCCCAACTGTGTCTCAGTCAGAACAACTTGCTCTTACTTCATGTTTCTAAATGCCTTGTTTATACCTCTGCAATATTAATTGTGTTCGTTTCCAGTCCCTCCTCACAGTGCTCCATTGTACTTGTCTCTTCTGTTGCAGATAAATTTCCTTTGGCCTTTATTTTTCAAAGCTTCACCTATACTGTAGACTTTTTCTCCAAACTCAGGTGAGTCCTCTTGGAAATGTCAGCTACTAGACTCATCCTTCTCTTATAAAAGTGAGATGATGAAGAGTAAGTCAAAGTTATGAACTACATACTGTTGTGCAGGCTCAAACACCTCATTTTTTCAGGGCATCCTTTGATCCAGAGCACCTTCCTTCTATGCTCAAGGTATTGCTCTTGTCTAGTGACACACACCCTTAGCTTTAGTTGCCTAATTCAAAACAAGTTATATAGATAACACACTAGCTGTTGTATGTGTGCTTTTTTTTTTTTTTTTTCCTTAGCCTGATTCAGGAATTATCTTCCTGATTCCACTGCTTTGAGAGCAAGGACAGTACGGCTTTCATCATGAAGAACTTGGGCAAGGTGGACCTTCAGGTGACAACACACCCATCTATTTATTTGTCTGACTCAATATTCTGAGGGTTTACCTGGCTAACAACGGCATGCAATGTTCTCACATATCATCAGAGGATCCACTCACCTCATGCCTATTGTCAGAAGGCGAAGGGTATACCTCCAAACTTCTACAGGTTTCCTACTCAGCAGTACACAGACCCTGCTCAGGGATGCAGATCCCTGCTCTGTCCTTCCAGCCACCTCTCTTACATGAGACTCAACCATCTTTAGTCTTCTAAGGATTCCTCTAAGTTTTTTTCTACTTTGCATCCATTCTGATACCTTGTTTTTTTCTAAGTCTCCAGGCTTTATCTGAAGAATAATTTAGGCAGCTCTAGGATAGTTTTCTATCTTAGAATTGAAAATCTTTCTTCACTCCTCTCCAACAAACTTGAATTTCTCCTATCATGTATACTTTTTTCTCTCATTGACATGATGGATTATAAGAGTTTGATTCATTATCACTCGATGGAAGGTAATCCTTTCTGAGACTCAACCACTCAGAGCAGAAAAATAAAATGATGTGGAATTTCAGGTGGGAAAAAAAAGGCAGACCTATTATTATGGGATAAATGTTTCTTCTAAATCTCACAGTAGAAGAATACCTATTAGTTTTTGGTAAGAACATTTTTCCATTGTATGTAATGCCATCTAATTAAAACAATTATTCTTGTTTCTATATTGTATGCTTTAAAAATAAATAAAATTAGAATGGTCCTTTCATAAATCTTGAAGAATATCTGACAAAGGCAGAGATAATCAAAGAATTTTGATCATAAGGTGAATAGAAATTTTCAGGCAGAAAAAGTTAATATGCTTGTAATGTAACATTAGAGAATGTTATATCAGCCTAAAATGTGTTGCTATTTCCTATTCTTATTGTTGATTTACTTTTAAAAATTTATTCTCCTTGTTGCTTATATTTAAAGTCAGTTCTTTCAGTAAACTATTAAAATGAATGTGATGTAGTTCAATTACTTTTTGTTTCAGAAAATCAACATATGTTTGATTTTCAAGTTTAACATTAGGTAGAAGATGTAAATAGCATCAGTTTGTTAAATAGTATGAAAATCTGCAGGATATTTTGGCATCAGCAATTTTGTCAAAGTTTTTCTGAGTCATTTTCTTCTCCATTTCCATGTACCTATATGTGCCCATAGTTAGGTATTGTATCAGGCAGTGTAAAAACAGCCTATATAAATTACTTTATTCTTTTTTATATCTCATTTTCAGTTTAACTTGCTCTAATCTTTCACTTGAGGGCTTATTCAATCAAATTGCTTGCAGTGAAATGAAACTCGACTCTTATCTCTCACTACCCACAAAAATGTACTCAAAATGAATTAAAGACTTAAATATAAGACTTTAAACTATGAAGCTACTAGAAGAAAACATTGAGGTAATGCTTCATTGGAATTTGCAAGGAGTCTTTTTTTAAGTACAGGAAACAAAAGCAAAAGCACCAAATGGGATTTTATCAAACTAAAAAGATTCTGCACAGAAAGGGAAATAATCATCAGAGTTAATGGGAGAGAAAATCTGCAAGCCATACATTTTACAAAGGGTTAACATTCAGAATATAGAAGGAACTCAATAAAAACACAATAAATATGCAATAGAATTAAGTATATGCATTTTTGAAAGGAAACATACCACTAGCTAATAGTTCTATGAAAAATATTCAACAGGACTAATCATCAGGGATATGCTAATCAAAACCACCATGAAATATCTTCTTACTCCAGTAAAAAATGACAAAGATAACAAGGGAGCTGCTGAGGATGTGGAGAAAAAGGAATACTTACAGGTGGTTAGAATATAAATCAGTATAGCCATTTTGGAAAACAGTATGGATATTCCTTAAAAATGAAAAATATAACTACCACTGATCCAGTAATCCTCGTACTTGGCATGCATCCAAAGGAGATGAAAACAGTGTACTAAAGAGAAACCTGCACTTCCATGTTCATTGTAACAGTATTCACAACAGGCAAGAAATGGAAACAACCAGTGTCTATCAGCATATGAATGGATAAAGAAAATGTGCTACACAGACACCATGGAATACTATTCCACCATAACAAAGAATGGAACTTGTCATTTGCAATAGCAGGGATGTCATTGGAGATTAGGTAAGTGAAACGAGTCAAGCATGGAAAAACAAGAACTGCATTATGTCATTCATAAGTGGTACCTAAAAATGTTGATCTCAAAGAAGTTGAGAGTAGAATGGTAGTTACCATAGGCTGGGGAGAGGCGATAGGAAAGTAAGGATGCGGAAATGATCAGTGAGTACTAAGTTGCAGTTCTAGAGGTGTAAGAGGTTCTGCTGTGCTATTGCATGGTATTGCACAGTAGGGGACTGTAGAGAACAAATCTATAAAGTCAGTACTGTGTATTTCAAAAAGCTAGAAGAAAGTATTGTTTTCACCATAAAGAAATGATACATAGTCAGGTGTGGCAGTGCACACCTGTAATCCCAGTAGCTTAGGAGGTCGAGGCAGGAGAATCACAAATGCAAAGCCATCCTCAGCAACTTAGTGAGACCCTGTCTCAAAACATAAAAAGGCTGGGGATGTGGCTTGGTGGTTAAGCACCCCTGGGCCAATCTCTGTTACCAAAAAAAGAAAGTATATAAGGAAATAGATATGTTTAACCTGCTTTAAACATTACACAACGTATATGTATATCAGAATATCATATGGTACTTCATTAATATATTCGATTTTTGTTTTTACATATTAATCAAAATTATTCTTAAAAAAAGAAAGAAAAAAATCACTCTTTGATTTGCTTATGAGAATTTTGAGCAGGGATCATCTCTGTTCCTGCTTACCTGTGTCTTAATCATGTCTCAAATCCACTTCCATCTCTTTCTTGGAAATTTTCCACATCACTTCAACTCTAATTCACTGTGATATTGTCCTGTTTTCAGTTCCTGCCATCTCACATGTCCATTTTAAAGTTCCCTCACTTACATCACAAACTCTTGTGCCTTACTGTGTGGAGCCTGCAGTCTGAACATGCACACTGAGTGAGAAAAGTCATGGAATGAGTATGTTGAATGGAGAAAGCTTGAAGGCACTCCCTTTGAGGAAGCCAGGAACAGAAAGCCAACACAGAGCTTAAGCTAATAGAGAAGAATGAGGAACAAGGTCTTGAGACAAAACGAAGTGAGAGAAAGAGAGAAGAAGGATGGACTGAGTAGAAAAATGCAATCATTCATATTAATTTAGAAACTGTGATCTAACATCACATATGTTTAACTGTATAATGTATAACATTTGTTACTTAAGGATAGAATATATATTCAGTGGTGGTTTGCTTGGAGAGTGTGAGTATTGTGAGGGCAGATATTATATGTATTCATTCTGAACTGTACCAATGCTTTAGAACAATGCCTAGACAGAGCCTTGTCCATTGAAAAAGCCTCGAGACCAGGGCATGGATTTCTCTTGACATAACTGCAGCTGTCCTAACCACCATGATTGCTCCTGAGTAACCATAGTCTGCCTTCCCTGCATGGTTTTCCAGCTCTATGAATAGAAAAAAAAATGATTAGACTGATGTGTGGAGTTTTACACCCAGACTGTGGTGCACAGAGTGTTCCTCATTCTTTAAAATTAATTTGAGATAGATGATGTACATTGTGATTTAGATGAAGTCACGTCTATCCTGACCCCTCTTTTGGGTTCCATCTTTTTGACCTGAATTGCAAAGACCCCTGGGTTTGCTGCCACCCAGGAACATGCTTCTGCCAGTAAGTCCCTAGTAAGTTGCACTCTGTGTCCTGGATTCTCCTGCCACTTTCTTCAGTCTTAGTACCATGGGGTCAGTTCTCACTGGTCTGGGACTGGGTTGTTCTGGAAAACTGAAAAACAAATATTTAGTTAAAAGCAAATCAAATTTCAAATATCTTATTTCAAACTATCTTATTTCAAAAATTATGACCTTATTGTGGGGGGAAAAAAACTAGTATGCCTTGTGCTTCATTTGGTGGGCAATTAATAAACATTGGGTCATTGTGAGGAGAAATTCAGCTCACTATGGAGGCCAAAGGTCCTTTTATATAAAGTTATGCATAGAAACCAAGTAGAAAGACAAAATTTAGACTAACTCCAAAACTACTTATAAAATAAGTATTAGCACATCCCTTGACTAAATGCTACCTATGCTTGTGTTGTAAATTCTAATCTTCTGCTTACAGTATTCTTCCATGTATATACTTCTTAATTTTGTCAATTTTGCAAAAACAATGCAAATATTTACTGTCCAATGGAACCACAAAAGAGATCTTAACTAGCCACTTGGAAATTTTTGCTCTGGGTTCAATCCCTAGTGCCAAATAAATACATAAATAAAGCTGTAGGTGATATTGAGAAAAATATTGAAAAAAGTAGCACAGTTTCATTTATCTTTCCCAACTCATGACAGAGAAAGAGGACAAAAAATAAGCAGGGTTATGGATGATTTAATATGGCATATTTTGTAGAGATCAAAATCTATTATTAAAATATATATATTTTGTTTTCAAGTAGTGAAGTTGAATCACACAAAACATATTATGCTTCAAGTTATAAAGTGTAAACATATTACAATTTTTGTTATAATAAACTATAAGTTAATAAAATATTAAAAATTCATTTGGAAATTTAAAATTAACTAATTTAGGTTTTAGTGAAATCATTAAAAATAAGTTGCAATTTGTCAAACATCAACCTCTTAGTAATTCGTGTGTCAAAAAGTTTTATAACTATAATACCATTACTATACATGAGAAAATTAATATTTTCATAATATATTTTAATGTATATTCCTTATTTAAAATCCTCTATCCAAAAAAAAAAAAAATGCTTGTGATGACTGTAAAAACAAAGTCCAACATTCTGTGAAGTTTTTCTCACGACATTTACTTGATACTAAATTTAACTTTTAATCTTTATTGAATAGGTAGTATAGCCACACGGCTTAAAATTTAAAATTTAGAGTAAATTTAAATTGGTATAAATTAGTGTATTCTAATTCTGTTCTTTATTTTCCTAGTTTTACTTTTCTGAGGCTACCAATAGAATCATTTTCACATTTTGAAAGTGTCTTTCTTCCCTAGATAGAAATATGTATCTCATGTATACTTTTATATTTTACTAAAATGATAGCATATTAATCAAGGAGAGAAATCACATGATCAATTCATAAAGAAGTTTAGCCTTTATACTACAAAAACTACAAATCAATATTCCACATTAATTCAGATGCAAAAAGTCTTTATATATATTAACATATGAAATTTTACAATATATAGAAAGAATTATATGCCATAACCAAATGAGATTTCTTTTAGTGTGCAAGTACAGTTTAGTACTTGAAAACTAATTGACCTAATCCACCATATTAACAGGCTAAAGAAAAGTTGTTATTACATTAATTGATAAAGACAAACATTTGACAAGTCAGTACTGATGATAAAAACGCTCAGAAAATAGAAATGATGGAAATGTTCTCAACTTGATAAGTTATTTATATTAGCCCAAAATCCTACAACTCACTTTATACATAATAGTAAAAGCTGAATTGTTTCCCCTGAGGATCAGAAACAAGGCATGAAACAAGGCATGTATATCCACCGTCAGCAACCTAATGCAACACAGTGCTAGAAGGTCTAAACAGGTAAGTAAGGCTGGAGAAGAGCACAAGAAACACAGGGAGAAACCAAGTCAAATATACCCTACTTACGTTTAACAAAGTTGCAAAAGCCATTCAGGAGAGGAAAGAGCCTTTCCCATGATTGGTGTTGAAATAACTGGACATCCATAGCAAAAAAAAAAAAAAAAAGAAAAGAAAGGTAAAACATAGAACTATAATAGATGAAAATCTTTCGGGTTTATGGTTATGCTGAGAGTCCTTAAGACTTTATACCAACTTTATATGAAAAGAATAATCTCTACAAGAAAAAAATTGAGAAAATGGACTTAAAATTAAAAATTTGCTCTGTGAGGAATTCTGTTATGAGAATGAAAAGACAAACTCCATAATGGAAGAAAGTATTTGCAAACCACTTATTCTAGGAAGAACTATATTGATAATATATAAAGAATTTTTGAGTACCAAGAGGAAAACACAATCTAGTTTGAAAATATCTAAAAGACATGAACTGACATTACACCAAAAGGGCTGTACAGGTGGCAAATAAACACAAAAAGATGTTCAACATCATTAAACATTGGAAAAACACAAAACCACAAGGAGATGCCTCCACGTGTATAGCTGAACAGCTTTAAAAAAAAAGGAAAAACTGATACAAAGTGTTTGCAAGAATTTTAAGAAAAGTTGTGGGTATAATTTTGAGGTCAAACATTATGAACATTTCACATTTTGCTAGATATTCCCCAAAATGTTTTATTAGTTATGGTATCAGAAAAAGTAGAGCCCTCATTTTCCAAGATCTTGAAACACTGTATCCTATCATATTTTTTCTTTACCCATCTGGGAGTGAAGTACGATTTGGAAACTTTCATAATTAGCATTTAAAATTGTTAACATGACTATAAACTTTGTTTATTTTATATATTTTTATTTTTGTTTGGAATGCTTCTTGTACAATTTTGGCTCCATTTTAAAATTGTTTGTAATTCCATTCAATTGAAAAGAATGAATTTCCTGGGTATTGCAAATCATTCTCCCTTCCCATCTACACTAGGACTTTTACATCTGTTCTGCTTGTTCCTGGAGAGCTGTGGTTTATTGTTCACTAACACTGTGGAGTGAATGTTTGAATTTCTCTGGTTTTTTGATTATAAGTTTTATAATCAAAACTTTTTGTGAATTAAAATTTTTGAAGTACAGCATGACCATATTAATCTATTTTTATTTTTATCACTGCTTGCTATAGTTTTCTTCCTCCACAGACCCAGAGGGATGTTTTTTATTGGGCAAGTTTGGAATACAATCTAGACTAGAAGATGTTTTATAAAAAACAAAACAAAACAAAACCCTTTATTGTACATGCTTCATGACTAAAAACATTATTAATTTACTTATTTACTTACATAGTGTTAACGTCATGGTATTATAAACACACATATCTTGGCTCTCCAAGGATAGTGCATGGATTAACAGCCTTAGGGTCACCTGGGATCTTGTTATAGACATGAAATCTTAGGCCCCACTGTAAACTTATGTGGAGTTAGAATCTGTATTGTAACAAGACCCCAAAATCATCCTATAAATACTACATTTTAGGAAGGATTTCTATAAAATTCTTTCCAGAAAGCATCAAGTAATAAATGTTAATATTTTGAAATAATTTTTGTGAGGACCAACCCTGCCAACCCGTGGGAACAGGCCTGGGCCCAGGACTGCCTCAAGCACTTGCACAGGAACCGAGACCCAGGTCAGGCCTAAGACCACCCCTCCCAACCTGTGTGAGAGCCCAAGCCCAGGACCATCCCTGCACAGAGTGGAGGTCCACTCTGTCACTTCCTGGCCCACATCCATCTTGGGACACTCCAGCCATCCCCATAGCCCTCCCCATGTAGTGGCCTCCACCTTGGGGCAACAGACAGGGACTGGAGACAACTGTCTGACACTGCACAACATGCAGGAGCTCTGCATCTCCAAACAGGCAGCCCAAAGCCATTGTAAGTTCCACCCTTTCAGCCCCATCTCTGAAAGTGGTTGCATCCATCTTGGACCACCCCCCTCTGCTATCTTGAGTTACCTCCACTATTGCTGCCATCATCTTTTTAGTTGCAGTAGCATCCCATCCATCTGGGGACACCTGCCAGGGAAGGGAAGTGAACACCAAGATGAGGTACAGGTAATCTATAGGGACATTACAAGATTATATGGTAGAAACTGCAATACCTCAGACCTGTACTGTAATAAGGGAAGATACATAGTCAATATGAAAAAACAAGGGAAGAAAATGTCCCAAACAAACCAAGATACTACCATAATAGGACCCATTGACAGCACAGTTGATGAAATGTCAGAGGAGTTCAGAATGTACAAATTAAAATGATATGTAAATTAAAGAATGACCTAAGAGAGCAAATACAAGCAAAAATTGATCACTCCAACAAAGAGATAAGAGAACAAATACAGGCAACCATTGGTCATACCAACAGAGAGAAAAGGGAGCAAGTACAGGTAGCAAAAGAATACTTCAACAAGGAGATATAGATTCTGAAACAGAATCAAACAGAAATCCTCAAAAGAAAAAATAAACCAAATTGAAATCTCAATAGAAAACATCACCAACAGAATAGATCACTTGGAAGACAGAACCTCAGATAATAAACACAAAATATACAATCTTGAAAATAAAGTTCACCATACAGTGAAGATGGTAAGAAATCATGAACAAAACACGAAAGAATTATGGGATAATATCAAAAGGCCAAATCTAAGATTTATTGGGATAGAGGAAAGCACAGAGATACAAACCAAAGGAATGCACAATCTTCTCAATGAAATAATATCAGAAAATTTTCCAAACATGAAAAATGAATTGGAAAATCAAATACAAGAGGCTTACAGGACACCAAATGTACAAAATTACAACAGATCTACACCAAAGCACATTATAATGAAAATGCCTAGCATACAGAATAAGGACAGACTTATACAAGGCTGCAAGAGAGAGGAATCAGATTACACATAGAGGGAGAACAATTTGGATCTCAGCAGATTTTTCAACCCAGATCCTTAAAGCCAGGAGATCCTGGAACAACGTATACCAAGCTCTGAAAGAAAATGTATGCCAACCAAAAATCTTTTATCTATCAAGATTAAGCTTCAGATTTGATGATGACATAAAAACCTTCCATGATAAACAAAAGTTAAAAGAATTCATAGTGAGAAAGCCTGCACTATAGAACATTCTCAGCAAAATATTCCATGAAGAGGAAGTGATAACCAACAATGATAATCTGCAAAGAGTAGAACTACACTAAAGGGAAGGCCAATCAAAGGAGAAACCAAGTCAAGTTAAAGACCAAAAATAAACCATAATGACTGGGAAGACAAATCATATTTCAATAGTAACCTTGAATGTGAATGGCCTAAACTACTCAATTAAAAGACATAGACTGACAGATTGGCTTAAAAAAAAAAAAAGGACTCAACAATATGCTGCCTTTAAGAGACTCATCTCACAGGAAAAGACATCTGTAGACTGAAGGTGAAAGGGTGGGAAAAAACGTATCACTCACATGGACCATGTAATCAAGCAGGGGTTTCCATCCTCATATCAGATAAAGTGGACTTCAAACCAAAGTTAGTTAAAAGACATAAAGAAGGAGATTTCAGGGCTGGGGTTATGGCTCAGTGGTAGAGCGCTTACCTAGCATGTGTGAGGCACTGGGTTCGATTCTCAGCACCAAATATAAATAAACAAAATAAAGGTCCATTAGCAACTAAAAAATATTTTTAAAAAAGGATTTTTTAAAAGCAATACTTTTATATTGCTTAAGGGAATCATACATCAATAAGACATAACAACCATAAATATCTATTCCCCAAACAATGGGGCATATATGTATATCAAAAAACCCTTCTCAATTACAAGAATCAAATAGATCACAATGCAATAATAATTGGTGACATTAACTCACCTCTCTCACCACTGGATAGATCTTCCAAAAAAAAAAAAACCAAACAAATAAACTATGGAACTCAATAAAACAATAATTTAGACTTAACAGACATCTATAGAATATTCCATGCATCAACAAGTGAATACACTGTTTTCTCAGCAGCACATGGATCCTTCTTCAAAATAGAGCATATATTATGCCATAAAGCAACTAGTAGCAAATACAATAAAAAAATAGCAATACTATCCTGCATTCTATCTGACCATAATGAAATGAAATTAGAAATCAATGACATATTAAAACAGAGAAGCTACATCTAGAGACTAAATAATACACTATTGAATGATGCATGGATAACAGAAGACATCAGGGAGGAGATAAAAAATATTCTTAGTGATAAATGAGAACTCCGATACAACATCAAATTCTCTAGGACACTATGAAGGCAGTGCTAAGAGGAAAGTTGATTGCATTAAGCTCATTCATTAGAAGAAAAAATCAACAAATAAATGACTTGACACTACATCTCAAAGCCCTAGGAAAAGAAGAA
>PVHX01026255.1:0-21100 GCA_004024805.1 Geosciurus inauris
AGGGGAACCAGAGCGCACAAGGGGACTGACTCAGGAGGCAGAGAAGATGGGTATCCTCAGCGTAGACTTGCTGATCACACTGCAAATTCTGCCAGTTTTTTTCTCCAACTGCCTCTTCCTGGCGCTCTATGACTCGGTCATTCTGCTCAAGCACGTGGTACTGCTGTTGAGCCGCTCCAAGTCCACTCGTGGAGAGTGGCGGCGCATGCTGACCTCAGAGGGACTGCGCTGTGTCTGGAAGAGCTTCCTCCTGGATGCCTACAAACAGGTGAGCTGCGCCCAGAAGCCTTCTCCTCAGGTCAACCAGGCAGGGGGGATAGGGTGTTGGGGGCTAGAGGCCAAGGGGCCATTGAGGTGAGTGCTGTGAGGTTGTATTGGGGGACTTGCCTGGTGGTTCTGTGAGTGGTTCCGTGAGGTTAAGTGAGCCTCTACCTTTACTCTCTACACCTGTCGCACAGGTTTGATTTAGTAGTGACAGATATTAAGCCCTAAGGACTCTCTGTATGACTTAATAAGGAGTCTTTTAAATAAAGGTTCTTATTATCTTGCTGTGATTCTGGAGTAGAGGGTTTTGAGCCCATAGAATAACTTCTGGTAGAGTCAAAAAATGTTGGGGGAGGGGAGATGCTGCATTGGTTTTGCTCTTATATAAGCAGGCATTTTGATGTTTTGCTTGATAGAAGGTGCACTAGGAAAGACAGTTCAAAACTGTCAGAGAATTGACAACAAAATATTCCTGGTAAGTGTGACTGGGCATCACAGCAGTTTTGTTTCTGGTAGAGGTGAGAGTTAATGAGAGCAAGCCTGGGCTTTCTGAGTCCCTAGTTACTAGCTCTCAGTTTGTAAAAGAGATTTGCAAACTGTCAGAAATCCAGACTTGGCAAGGGAAACCAAATTTACTTTTCCAAGTAAAAACATTGTCTTGTAAGAGCTGATGGATCTGCTTGGGTCACTACCTTCTCCTGCCTTGAGCATTTAGAGCAGTGCCCTGCCTTCTCTGTGGAAGTGTTGTCCCCAGCTCTGGTTGAAAAACCAGAGCTGAATTCTGGTGTCCTTGATTTTGAATGCTTGGAGATATTGTGGAGCATTTTCAACTGAGATCTTAAGGGGAAAAGAGAAATGCTTGGTCACCTGTCAGTTTGCTCCCACTCCCTATGCTCAGCTCCTGTGACTCCTGAAGATCCCATGGGGTTGGGAAGAGAGAACTCATTTGGCAAAAAGTTGTTACCAGAGGAGACTATCCTGGCTTTCCCCAGCAGTATTGGGGGACCTTATAGAAGATGTCAGGATCAGGAGTTTGAGAGGATTATTGAAACCAGGTGTTCAACACAGTGGCATATGTAAAGCAGGCAAAACCTCAGAAACAGAGACAGTAACTCAGAATAATAGAGGGGAAAGGGAATGAGTCCTCTGTCAATAAACACAAACAAACAAACAAACAAACAAACAAACAAACAAATAAATAAATAAAATCTCTGCACCAGGAAAATAGAAGAAGCAAAGAATCCAGGGCAAGGTTGTTTCACTGAAAACTCAGTTGTACAAGAGAAGAATATTGTGAATTAGGGGATTTTCACTGTAATACATGTCTTTGTTATTGAGGCCACCTGCAGAAGATTTGCATTTATTGCCCTAAAGACAGGTGAACAGTAAGAACTCTTACTAGTAAATGTCAAATCCTTTCTGCAAATATGAATGGGTGCTCCAAGTCCTAATAGTAAAAACTCATTTATATGATGTATGTGGAGGCAGATGAGACGTGTGGGCAAGGAGATGCTGAAATGATCAGATCCAAATGTACATATTGAATGTGAAATTTTTATCTTCCGTTTTAAAGGCAGGGAATTTGGATGAGTACACAAGCATTTAAAATATTGTTAGTTGAGAAGTTCTCTCATCATGTAAACCTAAATAGAACAAATAAATAAATTAAATATGAAAAAAAGTTCTCTCATCTGCATCTGTATTTTGCATGTCTTAGCAGATAACATGGAGATGTCAGGGTCTTGATCTCAGTATATTAAAGTCTTACTTTTTGGAAATACAATTGACTTTTGCTTATAAAAGAAAAAAAAATCACTTCTTGGGAGAATTTCATTTCTATGCATGTATGTCTAATATCAATGTGATCTCTTAATTATATCAGCTATAGGGGCTATAATGTTATCACACATATCAAGTGAGGGTTTTCCCCCCTACGGAGCAGCTTAGTGAAATTGAAATGAGAAAGCAAACAAATGCCTCCATAATAAACTTTAGTATTTACTTTTTAACTAATGTGTAGTGTTCTGTTATGTTGTAATATGTCATCATCCACATTCTAGGAAATTGGGAAGGCTGAATGATTTGCTTATTATTTTGGATGTAGTTGGCATTTTCCTCTTCTGCCTTTCTTTGTCTCTACCTGCTGATTTATTACTGGCCAAGTTCATGACTGATGTTGTTAGGCTTTTAATGATTTATGTCATACTTATCATGTGCAGAAGCAACTCCAGGAACCCAGTATCCAGAGATAAGACTGCACTGGGTGTGTATGGAAACACCAAGGCACAGAATGAACCAAATTTTAGTATTTTTCTGTCTTCAAGTATGACTGGGGTAGTGGTTGCTGGGTTGGCTTTTGAGGGTCACTCAGAACCTCTCAAACGGGTTGAGTCACTTCGCGGAATGCTGTTGCCATCTGTGCCACTGTCTTTGGGTGTGGCCATTTCTAGAGGCACTGGAGGAGGTTCTGTCTGAGAAGGCATCACCATATTTCCCAACCTTAACTTGCATTATTGTGAGGCTGCCACCCCAGAAGCAGGGTTTTCTAGAATGAGGGGCGTGTCCACGTGGGATAGAATTAGACATATCATTTGCTAGCTTTCATTCTCCTGATTGGGGAATGTCAGATACTTAGGAAGATATTTAGAAAAATTGCACTAAAAGTATAATCCTGTGTTTTACCCACACCAGAGGCAACACAGAATAAAAAAAGAGAGAACAAAATTAAGTTTAATAAAACACTTGTTCATTAAAATACTGAAAGCTATTTAAAGTTAAATTGGATTGGTAAGAGGGGATTCTGTACAAAATTTTGATTGAAAAGACAGTCTATAGAAACTCGCAAGAGACTCTGGAGTCAGTATGAGATGTTTGTCATTTAAGTTTCTTGAGTCAGTGTCATTGCATCTGAACACTGGATCCTTGTGTTGGTGCTCAAAGACTCAGAAAACACAACCAATAAGCAAACTTTCCTGTCTGGGAGTCTGGCTCTTGCCTAAATGAAGTGTAAAAGTCAACACGCACTATGGATGCTGACAAGCAGTTCAGTTTCTGCACGGTTAATATTGCAGCGATACAGAAAACATATTCATTTGAACATATACTTTTGGTTTTGAAAGGGTCTCTTTAATATTCTCCTCCTCTTCTTCATTCATCTCTAGCCTTTTGATACAAGTTCCTACAATAGAAAATGGCTCCTTTAAGAGAGAAACTGTCCACAAAATACACAAAGACAGCCATAGCCAGGGCTTGTCCATCACTTGGCTAAACTCATGGGGAAATGATAGGACTCAGAGCTACTTTTTCTAGGTACAAATCAAAGAGAGAATTGCCCAGGAAGGGAACTGAGCTTGGAAGGAGTAGGTGATTTGTTCTTCAGCTCTGACTTAACTGGCCAATCTGAATGCAAGTGGTTAAATCTCTGCTTGATGGTTGCTTGACCATGTTTCTAAGGCCGTCGATGTAGCCTGGTGATTATATCAAAGATTTTGAGAACTTCCTGATAGTTAATCAAGGCCATTTCCGGGACTTTGGATAGCAAGGAGGAGTATGTGTAACTATTCTGCCACACGCCCATCCCCCGTTTTTATGATTCACTTTTCTTCTTGTCATGAGACTATGTGATAGTTTATGCAAAATCCTTTCTCAGAAAAGCAAAGCAAAGCAAAGCAAAACAAAACAAAGAAACAACAGTAACAGCAAAAAAAAAAAAAAAAAAAAAAGCCCAAGGTTAGTGGTATATGCTGTATTTCTGATTTGGCTTCATGAATGCTTCTTTCTTCCCCTTGCCCTGCCTTTCACAGTACACATGCTAAAGCAGCAGTATCCTCTTCTCTTCTGTCCTAAATGGTGTCAGTAAAAGGAATCCCAACCTCAAGGGAATCGTGTTTGTACATGCTATGTATTTATGCTCATGTTCACACTTATAAACATGTCTGTCACAGTCCCTGAACTTGGGCCAGAGATCCCTTTGTTGTAAACATGCAAGTTCTTTATTCGCCTCCTTTGTTGGTGGTGTTCATGTTGCTTGCAAAAACATAAGAAAGGACAACTGTACCAGTGCAGATGAGAGAGATAAAAGTCAGTGATGACGATATCCCGTTTTACATATGTCCTTTCTGATCCTTGTGAAATAAAGGGACCCTTTGGGAACATCGGAACTTCAAGACCAATTAGTGGAAATGACGCTTCTTGTGTTTGGGCATTAAATACTGGGCAGGGTTCTCTTTAGAGCGGCTAATGCTGGCAGGGAAAGAGGTACCGACCTAATTACTCTTCCGCAAGAGTAAAAAATGCCTTTTGAATGCCTCTTTGGCAAATATGTCTCATTAAGGACAAAAACCAAACACAAACCCTCTAAGAAGGAGAAATTAAGATGATAGGTAACTTGTGGCCAGGAGACTTTCTGTGCCACTGTGGGAAATTAAAACAAAGTTTAGGAGTACCAGGGGATAAGTTGTTTTTGTTGAGCTTCTTTCCTGCAGCCTTAATGTTATTTTGGGACCAACTTTATTCTCTTCATCATCTTGGCTCTGTGTCAAGGAATGCTTTACTCCTGGGGAGAGCAAAGAATCCTCCATCGTTGAAGATGATGGTGACTCTCCAATTCCATCTCAGCAGGGTTGTTAACCAAGCAACCCAAGAAATTCTGCATTGGAAACTTTGGTCTAATAGGAATATAATTTTCATGGTGATCAAACACAGAGATGAGAATGAAGAGTAATATGCTTTGAAAAGATTTTTGTTTTGTTTAGAGCAAACTGAAATCTTTTTTCTTTATTTTAGCTAAGTTATCCTCTATTAGATTTTAGCAAAGATGGACAAATTTATGATTAGTTATATGATGCTTACAAAAGCAGACTACTGGTCTATTCACATTTGGACTTATGGATCACAGGTGTCTATTTTTCCTTCTTAGCATTATTAATAGCATTAATTATACTTATGCATAATCTCTTACCTGGTCTCCTTCATTAATAAGAATATCTATTCGTTTGTGACATTCTAGTCTACAGTTGAATCCTGTGGCTGCCCAACAAAATAAAGAGGATTAGCCATGTTTGTTTTCTTCACTAACCAGCTGAGATAATCAAGAGGAAATCAACAACATCAGGTGTTGATTGTGGCAGTAATCTACAGGAGGGCTCTGGGATTCATATTTCTCAATTTATCTGCTTCAGTGAGTTTATCCATCACCCAAATGTGATTATTTCACTGTGGGTCGAGTTTATTATTAAGTGTAAAATTCCCCACTGATCAAGGATTATAACAACAAGCATTAATTTGATAATCCATTCAACAAAAATTTTAAAATGTGTGTATCCCAGTCTAACAAAATGCTAACTTCCCCTCCCCAAAGAGCATTATGTGTTTGGTAACTTTCCTAATTTTTAACTTCTAGAGTGACAGTGTTGTACTTGTCCTAGATTCTCTAAGGCATGCTAGTAAAATTTGGAAAGAATTCTGTAGCGGAATCATCTGTTCCAAGAAGAGAAGTGTGCTTTAACTTTCTAAGAAAATTAATTGCAGGTAACACGAGATCACCTGTGACCAAAGCATCAAATTAGATTATTCAGTTGAATAGTCGGGAATAACACAAGGATCAACAGGTCTGTTTGGGTGAGAGTTAGGAAGTCAGAGGCCCATTTATCAAGACTACACAATTGATTATAGGCCTCAACCATGACTCTGAAATGCAGGGGGATGTTTTCACCTCCCAGGAACCTACAAGTCAACCGTGCAGAAATTATTTTTCTCCTGAGTTCAGGTTGCTTACTTAATATAACGTCTCTGTAGCAGACTGATCTGAATGCATTTAGGTTGTCTTATCACAGTGTATTAAGGAGCACAGCACACATAATTTTGTTAAAAGCAACCACTCTAGAATAATTACTACTATCTTAAGTAGGAAAGATCTAATGAGAAGGTGATGGGGATGCTGGTCACCTCCTCCATCTACAAAATGTTACCCAAATAACCCATAGAGTAAAATGTTTTAATATCTTTAAGTGTGAAGTATATTTCAGTACATCAAAGATCAGCATAGGTGGCTTCTCAGATTCTTCCATCTAGTGTCACTTGCAGATTAGCCAAGAAAATTAATATAATAATTTCCCCCGGCTAGTGACTGAACACAAATGTGTTTGTTTAAATCACACCAACAGCTTTCTTTTCTAAGGAGAAAGATGATTATTTTAATAATTACGTTAGAAAACAAATAGTACCTGTTTCAAATCTTCCCTGCAAGGATTTTTGAGAAGGGAAAGAACTTCTACTCTTTCTCTACTGTTAAAACGAGTTATGCATTAACATTGAATAGAAGCCACTGAACAAAAGCCTCTGTGTTTTTTTGTCAGTTTGGAGTGTTACATCTTTAACAATTTACTACTAAGTGACTTCAGTTAGCGGCAGTGTTATATGTGGCTGTATTTATATGAGGGGAAATAAGTCGATCCAGTTAGAAGTGTTTTGTGATATTAAGGACAGTGTGTAAGAATCAATTTTACTGCCATAAGCTCTCCCTAATGTTATTGGCTTTGATTAAACCATTCTAGGGAAAGATTCAATTGTGTTTAATTCAAACTGAAGTAATTGGCTCTTTTATGTTGCCTTCTTTTATTATCAATTTACAGACCCAAAGGCCACAAACTTTCTTTTATTATTCAGTGTTCAACTCTTTTAAACATGTGCAAAGGAGGCACATAGCACAATTTTTGTCTATACCTCTTTCAACTGGAAATTTTATCATTCAGAGGAGCTTGTTAATAAATTATATGATAGAAAAATGTATGGCTTGTGACTTCCTAGATAAAGCGGGAGAAAACAAATCAATAAACAAAAACGCATGTACAATGAGAAATTAACCAAAGGTAGGATTATGGAATAACTATGTTTTTGTTCTTAATGGAAATTATAAGGTTCTAGTCATAAGAACCATACTGCAAGCAGTAATAGTGGAAAGCTCCAGGAAGGTGCCATATTGGGGAGGAGCCCCAATCTCTTCTCAGGGCTATTTATTTATTTAAAACAGAATTTCCCAAGAAAAGTGCTATTCTGTTTCATAGGATGGAGTGGCAGCTGATAATGCAGAATGTAAGCATGCAGAGATTTCTAGTATACAAAATGCTCTTTTCCTTATATTGTCCTCCAATAACTGTATAAGGAAGATAGGTGTTAATATCTCCATTCTATAGATGGGAAAGTGCTGTAGGGTTAAGAGTCACTAAGTATCCCTTATTGTAAATGATGGGTTTTAGACTTTCTGGTCATGGTCAGGATTGGAGCCCATTCGTGTCCTTGTACACTGGTTGAGATTAAAAAGCTTAGCATTGGGGCTGAGATTGTGGCGCAGTGGTAGCGTGCTCGCCTAGCATGCGTGAGGCACTGGGTTCGATCCTCAGCACCACATAAAAAAAATAAAATAAAGATATTCTGTTCACCTGCAACTAAAAAAATAAATAAATATTTAAAAAAAAAAAAAAAGCTTAGCATTATACATGAAAACTTAGGCACTACCTGAGTATTTTTAGAATTCAAAAAGAGGCAGTAATACCAAGACCTTGATAATTTGTCTTGAAGGAGACCATTTGCTTCTAACTTTTAAAATGAAGTCAGTGAATCCCTTGCTATGTAGCGCTTGCTAAGTATTGACAGCAAAGTAAGGCTACCAACTTCAACTTAATTCTGAAAAGAGTTAACTGCAGAGTCTTCAAAGATGCAAAGCATTACCTCCAGTGACTATACAGAATGAAAAACACCCTATTCTCTTGGCCATCCTGTATATCACCTGTCATGACTCCTTTTTCCTCAAATCAATATGCGTTTGCCACATCCTCTGAAGGAAATACCACTTTTTATTATGGTCAGATATGTTAGGGTCAGTTTTTTTTTTAAATATTTTTTTGGTTGTAGATGGGCACAATATCTTTATTTATTTTTATGTGGTGCTAAGGATTGAACCCAGAGCCTCACGCATGCGAGGCGAGAACTCTACCACTGGGCCACAATCCCAGCCCCTAGAGTCAGTTTTATTAGAGTGAATTGAAGCAGCCGTGTTTAATATGGTATTCTCTTTTTCTCTTTTATGCCTTCACCATTAGGTGAAATTGGGTGAAGATGCCCCCAATTCCAGTGTGGTACATGTGTCCAGTCCTGAAGCTGGTAACCATGGTGGAAGTGGCACCCCGGAGAAGACCTCGGATGGAGCAGAATGCCACCTTCTTGACTTTGCCAGTCCGGAGCGCCCACTGGTGGTCAACTTTGGTTCAGCCACTTGACCTCCTTTTACTAGCCAGCTACCTGCCTTCAGCAAACTGGTGGAAGAGTTTTCATCAGTGGCGGACTTCCTGTTGGTCTACATTGATGAGGCTCATCCTTCAGATGGCTGGGCGGTGCCTGGGGACTCCTCTTTGTCTTTTGAGGTGAGGAAGCACCGGAATCAGGAAGATCGATGTGCAGCAGCCCAGCAGCTTCTGGAGCGTTTCTCCTTGCCGCCCCAGTGCCGGGTTGTGGCTGATCGCATGGACAACAACGCCAATGTAGCTTACGGGGTAGCCTTTGAACGTGTGTGCATTGTGCAGAGACAGAAGATTGCTTATCTAGGAGGAAAGGGCCCCTTCTGCTACAACCTTCAAGAAGTCCGGCATTGGCTGGAGAAGAATTTCAGCAAGAGATGAATTCTAGATTAGCTGGTGAAAGGTATGATTGTGATAGAGCTTATTATTTTTTTGAAAAACTTATACAAAGGAAAGGAAACGAGTAACTGAATCCACTATTTCAACTGAGGCCCGTTGCCTCACCGAAAGACAGAACAGGAATTCACCCGTCAGAAGAACATAAACCTCTAACATCCCAGTACTTCTTTAACTACTCCAATGGCTTTGGGCTAAATAGTAGCCCTATTACCTCTCTTCTTGTTGAGAACCCCTGAGTGAAAAGATCCAAATGGGGAAGGAAGAAATTCTGATTCAGTATATGTTCATTCTTCCGTGAGCAAGAAGTAGTCTTGCTGATGCAAGCTTTGGGACCAGAAGACAAGAGTTACCTGAATAATTACTATGTTAGGGAAACTACTATCTATGTAAAGATAAAGTCTGTCACCTAGGCTTTAGACAGCATGGATAAAGCCCAACTGGAAAGTTTTCAAATACTTACTTATAATGCATCCTTGAACTTGGACCACATGATTGAGGCCTTGGTGTTTAATGTGTTAGAGTAGTACTAGCCATGCAGTGCTTTCTGCCAGGTATATATGTAGATACCAAGAATGACTCCTTAATCTGGACGGTTAGAATGATCATCTGAAATTTGAAAGTTCCTCTCTAGGCAGATGGAGACAACACTAGAAGAAAATCAAACTACCAGCTAGGAAAGAGGAGGCAGAAAGATTAGTAAACTTCATAGAGTTTCACCTTGAAGCTTTCAAAGTGAGACTAATTTGTTAGCCCCCAGAACATAGAAACTTTGTAAGCCAGAAAAGGAAAAAACTCACCTAAAAATGGCATAGAGAACATCCATATGAAAACAAGATATTTATCATATGTTTCTATGTTGAGAGTGAAAAGGGGATTGAAAGGGAAAAAAAATCACACACTTAAATATATGTGCTAATGAGGGCTTTTTTGGGGGGGAAATAATTACTTTATGAAACATACATATGGTGTACATGTTTTTATGGGTGAATTATACTTCATGATACCCATCTAGGGGAACTCTGGTGGGTCTGGTGGTGCTGGGCTGCTCCTCCCAGTTCCTGCACTTATAACGTGGCTCTTACTCATTCCTAGTCCCAGTCTTTAAAGAATGCCGAGCTAAAGGAATGGGAGGCAATACCCTGGCCATTCAGCTACAGCCCTGTTTTCCTCCCAAAGTAGGTAAACTATAATGAATTATAGGTGAAAATGATAATTCTTTCTTCAGTTGCAAAATAGGAGAAAGTTTAATTCCTATCAATAATTTTTGAGTTTTTCATATAAGGCTACCCTTAATATCAAGGAATTTGGTAAAATGGAATTTCTGTTGCTATCAGTCCCCTTAGCTGAGGTCCCAAGGGTACATACTTATAATTGTGTGTATATATATATATACATATATATATATCTCATGTTTCCCTTTAAAATGAAAACAATATAGTTTTATACATAAGTAGTATCTAAAGATTGTAACCCCTAAAAGAATAGACCAACAATTCTGTACCATAATTAAAAAAAAATTGAGTATGTTATCAAATCATAGTATATAGTTTAAAAGTACTAATGTCCTTATGTCCATTTCATTAATAGCTGTATCATAAAATAAAACTAATAGGAAAACATAATCAAAACTTGAAAGTATATTCTTAAAACTATTTGTCTGAAATGCGAAAAAAGTGAGAACTGGGTGTGCAGGAGCCAAAGGTATTTTAACAAAACAGAAGCAAGAAATCAGTCATATCACACGCTGGTATATTGTTTAGATATTAAAGCTCCATTGTGACACTTTTTTTAAAAAATAATATCTAAGCTTTCCAGTGTTTTAAGTTCTACTAAAGAAGACCCACAAAGAAACAAAGCAAATTTTGAAAATGTGATGTTATCTAATGAACTGCTATAAAATTATACTAAGAATAGATCATTTCAGATTCCGCCATCATTAAACTCTACAGTCAACTTTATCAGTGACCTCCATTGATTTCTATCTTCCAAATGGCATTGAGATTTATGTGGTGCCCAGCGAAGTAAAATGAAAAATTGGTAGCAGCACACCCACATCCCTGTCCTTAAACTTCCCCTTTGTTCTATGTGTGCGATAATGGAACAGGATGTCAGAGAAGCTGGTGGGGGGATGAGATTTGGCTAACACAGTGCTAGTCATCTGGGGAAAAGGATGTTGGAAAAATCACCCATTTGTGCTTTATTTATAAAGGAAGAGAAGGTTTTGTGTGTGTGTGAGTGTGTGTGTGTGGGTGGGTGGGTGGGGGGCATTCTTCCCCTGGAGGGAACTCCGAAGGAGAAATAAAGCGGAGGAAGCAAACATGCAAAGGTATAAGCTGACTGTTAGGGAGAAAGACATGTGCAGTAGAACATGGAAGAGGTACTGGAAGAAAGGCAGTTGAAGGGAGGAAGTGGATTGACAAAGCTCAGGAATCCTACAATATGTAGAATGGCTTGGTCTTATCAATGTTTTGATAAGCCTGTGATTATGTAACCTATTTATCTCAACGTAAACTTTTGTGATATTCTATGATGTATTTTTTGTAGAATTAATAAGAACTCATTCTTGGAGATAAAGGAAAAACCAATGCTCAGTGATATGCTCAAAGAAATGATTAGATCATCAATACTCACCCGTCATGTGTTTTATAAAGTATGCTCCTCTGAAGAATGATAATTGTATTCTCACAAAGAAAAAAAACTATATATATATATATATATATATATATATATGTACCTAAACCTCTGCCACCCATTGACTATGTTTACATGGAGCTATCAGTTTAACCTCGTAAGCTGAGTGAGCTTGTCTAGTATTGAAATATTTCCCAAGAAATTTTAGATATTATCATAGCATCTGGATTTACTCAAACATTTACTGTTTTAACTATCCAAAACTGACTTTATTGCTTAGATAAAGTATTAGTGGCATTTACAATGACTTTCTTGAATGGGCATGAATGAAATGCCTGCACAATAATCTAAAAATGTTTCCTAAAGCTATGAAAGTGTGACTGACCTTCTTAGAGGCAAATGTCACATTCTTGCTTCGTGTAGCTAAAGTGGCAGCCATTTAACCTACGTGACTTCTGTCTTCACATTTTGGATCTTTAATCTTGTCTTCACTCATACATAGAATGTGTCTCTGATTTTTGGTAATATTAACTTCTAAATGGTCTATGGATTTATTTAAATTCTTACCCCATTAACCAAGAGATGTTTATTCTCTGATCAGGGGAGAAGAAAAGCCTATTGTCTTTCATTTTGACTAAGTATATTTCACTGCTAGGGCTCTTGAATAAAAACTATGAAACACAGTGAGGTCATGTGTAGGGGCTGCCTCACTGCCTAAAATAACCAGTGTGGCAGGTTAAAAGACAACATTGATGGCTTTGGGAAAATTCTCAGGTGGATGGATACAAAGTGCCCTTGGCATGCCCTAGAGGCTATGTGCACAGCAAGAGGAATTTACTGATTTTTAGGATATCCCATTATGTATATCATAAGAGAATGAACTTGGACATTTGATCCATTTGACTTCTGACTGATGGTCTGGAAAATAAGTTTAATTAGAATCCCCTGACTATTGCAAAGAGAAAAACGTAGGCACCATATCTGTGCCATCTAAGGATTAATGGAAACCTTTACTAGCATTCAGAGGTTTTCAGAACATGTGCAATGTCATGTCTCTGAGAAGTGGAGATTAACAATAAGTCTTTTAATTCTAGGAGCTTTTCAAGAAATGATGTTGCCAAAAATCAGAAGTATATTTAGTTATATCCCAACTTCCTCATTTGCCTTAAACATAGGAGCCAAACTCACTGTTCACACGTACTTGCAGGATGGGACATAAACACCAACTGCTGTTTATTAATGGTGCTATCTTGGTCTTGTCCTGAGGCCCTGTACGAAAGGAAGGGACTGAGGCTGGGTAAAGGAGGAAAGTTGAGCATTGAATAAGAACCAGCCTCTGAGGATTTAGTCTACTGATTTGGAAAGATTTGAAAAGAATATTCTTAGGGTTGGAGGAAGGCTGCTGAGTGCCACTGAGTGACTGTAGGATGAGCAAAGCACTGGGCTACTTCCTAAAGCCCTGTGTTCCAGATTGCACCAGAAACAAGGTCTCAGACTGGACAGACCCAGCTCTGTTCCAAGGGGAGTCTGAACCGCAGAGAGCAAGCGCACAGATATCCAAACAAGACTTCTCACGCCAGTCAGGGCCGCCTGCCCGTCTTGGGCAGCAGCACCAGAGCTCCAGGGAGTTTATTTAATATTTACTGAGACTTCGGAGACCCAGCAGATGTTTAATGAAGTCACTATTTTGGCTCGAACTGCCCTCCCCCCTCCACCTCGAAAAAAAGCAAACAGGTAAACATATAAATGAAAGAAGCCCACAGAAGGGGATGGGAAATAAATAAAATTCTCTCAAGACTTGTCCAGCTCGTGTTGCTGGTCAGTGTGGTTTTTATGTGTTAGGATTGGGGGATGTGAAGACATGAGTATCCAGTACTTTATAACCAAAGCAATTACAAGATATTGGGTAGGGAATGTTGGCCAGTTTTGTTTAGTTTTGCATCACATTATCACTGGACTCGCTAGCCCAAGTGATCGGGCACCCGAAGAGGGAGGCAGAGATGTGCAGGGTCTACCAGTGTGTGAATGATAACTACTGATGAAAGAGTCCTTGACTCAGTTAGTGGTTGGATGTAGTCACATTAGTTTGCCTCTCCCCATCTTTGTCTCCCTAGCAAGGAGAATACTCGGGACATGATGCTGAGAGTCCTGGGAAACTGTGGTGAGAATGTATGTGTGTATATCTCTGCTGCTCTGTTGCAGAAAAAGAAATGCTTTGGACACTATCAATAGAAAGAGTGTTATTATATTGGTGCTGAGTGGTAATGTGTGCTTTTACAATTTGTTCTTGTATTTTAATAAACTTTGAATAAAAGAATAGAGTTACTCTTTGGTTCTATTTGTTTATTTTTAAATTACTTTCTAGACCTTGCCTCAGGCTGGAACACATTCATGGTTGACAAGGGAAAGAGAATCCATCACTCCAATATTTATTCCTTGGTATTCGTGGGCAAAGAAGCCAGGGATGCCAGATTATTTTAATCTCATGCTGTGTGCCAGAGTCTTCAAGGAAATCAAGAGAAGTTAAAAGAAAACCTTCAGTTACTTTCCATATTTATGTACAAGACACACACGGAATTCATGGAAAGGGACCTGTTTAAGAAACTGGAGCAAACTTTAACTTTGTTAGATTCACATCCCAGGTTTTCTAAGTGTGATAAATGAACTTCACAGGAAGTTGGTTGAAGCAACACAGACATAAACACACACACGCACGTCATATATACACAGATATTATTTGTTATGTGGTCGGCAGTGCAGTAATGTGTAATAAACATTTAAACACATTTATATTAAGTATTTTCCACTATGAGAAGGTATAAGGATATGAATGACAAATGGAGGCAGTGTCTTCTTAATAACAAGGGTATGTTTGTAACCTGGTTAAATATGTGCTTTTTGTACCTTAAAACAGTTGACTTCACTAAAGTCTTAGTACCTCCTGAGACTCTGAACCTGCTCATGAATGAATGATGAATATTTGTAGCATCTGACAAAATGTTCTAGAATTTTAATAGGATATCAAAATATCATTACTTTGACAACTCTTTGTTGAATTTCCATTTTTTGCTAGGCCCTAGGTCCAATATCATGTGAAAAAGCAGTATAGCTAAACTCTTAGAGACACAATTCCCTCAAGAAGCCTGTCAGATTAGGTAGAGGGGAGAGGATATGGGGGGAGGATAATAGAATAAATCAGACATTATTACCCTGTGTGCATATATAACTAACTATATGACTCATGGGATTCTACATCAGAAGAATGAGGAATTGCACTCTATTTGTATATGATGTATCAAAGTGCATTCTACTGTCATGTATAACTAATTAAAACAAATAAAAGAAGAAACTAAAGGAGACCCAAATTGAACTAAAAAAAAGTAGAATTTATTGGATGATAGGACCAAACCCTGTAAATTATTGGAACAACTGGATCCAGAGTCTTAGAACCTTTCAGTGGTTGCTAGATCTTTTGTCTCTGTTCTTTATTTACTGTCCGCTTTTTCTCTCAGACCAGTGTCTCCTTATGGTGGGTGGCCTGGTTGGGGGTAGCTGCTCAGTTGCATGCTAGCTATAAGATGGTTCAGATGGAGTTTGACCCTATTCCCAGGGAAGCACTTGGACCAGACCAACTGATATAACATGCCCACTCTGTAGTCGTGCACAGAGATAGGATTTGTTACCAAAGCACCAAGGCCTGGGAATATTCAAAGGTATCAAATTAACTTAGTGCTTTTTTGTGTTTAAAGAAACAGATTATTATTTTAGAATATCAATGTTGAAAGGAAAGTACAAGATAGAATATATTATATATCTCCTGCCCCACACATGTATAATCTCCCTTATTATCAACATCCCCTGTCACAATGGTACATTTGTTTCAATCAATGAACCTACCTTGACACATATCACCCAAAGTCCATAATTTACATGAGAGTTCACTCTTGGTTTTGTGCTTTCTATGTGTTTTGACAAATGTATAATGATAAGTTATTACAGTATCATAAACAACATTTTCATGGCCCTTAAAACACTGTATTCTACCTATTCATCCCTCTCCACCCTAACTCCTGGAAACATGGACTTTTTAAAAATTGCTTCATAGTCTGACCTTTTCCCAAATGTCATATACTTGGAAGTATCCAGTACCTACCCTGTTTGGATTGACTTCTTTTATAGAGAAATATGTATTTAAGGTTCACCATGTCTTTTCATGGTTTGATAGCTTTTCCTTCAGTGATATGATTCTGTTTCCTGAATGTACTACGGTTTATTTATCCATTCGCCTACTGAAGGACATCTTGGTTGCTTCCAAGTTTTGGCAATAAGGAAGAAAGCTGCTATAAAAACTCATGTGCCAATTGTTATGTAGATATAAATTTTTGACTTCTTTAGGTAAATATCAAGGAGTGCAATTGCTGGATTGTACAGTGCGCATTGTTTTAATTGTGTAAGAAGTTGGATAACTGTCTTTCAGGTGCTTTACATTCACATCAGCATTGGTCGTGTCTGAGTTTTTTGCTTATTTTATTTCCTGTACCATTTTGTATTCCCATCAGCAATGAATGAGAGTTCCTGATGCTCCATGTCCTTGTCAGCATTTGGTGTCGTCAGTTTGTTTTCTTATTATTTCTAAGTGTTATTTTTATATTTTGGATAACAATTCTTTATCAGAGATTTCTCTTGCAAATATTTTCTTCCAGTCCTTGGCTTTTCTTCTCATTTTTTTGGCATTTACACAGTAGAAATTTTTAATTTTAATGTTCAGTTTCTCAGTTATTTCTTTCATGGGTCATGCCTTCACTGTTGGATCTAACATGTCATTACTGCATGTAAGATCATTTAATGTTTTTCTCCTGTGTTATCTTCTATGAATTTTATAGTTTTGTATTTTACATTTAGGTATATGATCTATCCTGAGTTTACTATTGTGAAATATGTAAGATTTGTGATTTTCTCTCTCTCTCTCTCTTTCTTAACAAATGGATACCAATTGTTCCAGCATTATTTGAAAAGACTATCTTTGTTTCATTGTTTTTCATTTGCTCTTTGGTCAAAGACTAATATACTAAATTTCTGTGGGTCTACTTCCAGGTCTTCTATTGAGCCATTTTTCACCAATAACTGTTTTGTATACTGTCTTGTATACTTTCCACCAACACTTGAGAACATGTAATGTAAAGTCTTTGGGTTCTGTACATCTCCTTCAGTGTTGCATTGGCTTTTGTGGGTCTTTTGCCTCCTCGTATAAACTTCAGAATAAGTTTGGTGATACACACAAAATAACTTGCTGGGATTTTGATCAGGATTGTAACAAGTTTATTCACTATAGTGGGAAGAACTGACATCTTGACAATACCAATTCTTTCTTTTCCTGATTCATGAACTCTCTCTCTTATTTGACTTCTTTGATATATTTCATCAGGGTTTTGTCACTTTCCTCATATGGAACTAATTTTGCTATAAATACATCTAAGTATTTAATTTGGGGGCTGCTGATGTAATGATATCATGTTGACAAAGAGAGGCAAAGTGGAACATTACTGTCTTTTTTCTGTTTGCAGTGGAAAAGCTCTGAGTTTCCCACAATTAAGTTCAATGTTGGCTGCAGGATTTTTGTAATTTTCCTTAACAAGCTGAGGAAGTAACACTCCATTCCTAGTTTACTGTTTTGTTTTTTTTAAAAGAATTTTTATCATGAATGGGGGTTGGATTTTGTCAAATGCCTTTTATGCTTCTGAAAAAATCAAAATGTGATTTTTTTTACCCTGTTAATGTGATGGATCACATTAATTATTTTTTGAATATTGAACCAGACTTCAGCCTTTCATACTCAGGATAAACCACACTTGGGATGGTGTTTAATTTTTCTTATAGGCTGGTGATTTTGACCGGATAAAGTCTTGTTGAGAATTTTTTTTTGTACCTATACCCAAAGAGATATTGGTTTAAGGTTTTATTCTAATGTCTTTGGTCATAAAATTAATTAGAAGGTGTTCTCTCCCCTTTCATCCTCTGAAAACAATTTTTGCAAATTAATAAAATCTCTTCTTTAAATATTTGATAGAATTCACCAGCAAATCCATTTGTATCTGTTGTTTTCTGTTTTAGAAGGTTATTAATTACTAATTAAGGTTATTTAATGAATATAGACCTATTCTAATTCTTTATTTTTCTTCTATGAGTTTTGGCAGATTGTGTATTCCAAGGAATTGGTCTATTTCAGCTAGGTTATCAAATTTGTGAGCATAGAGTTGTTCATAACATTCCTTTGTTATACTTTTAAGGTCTGTGTTATCTGTAATGATGTCCCTTCTTTTATTTCTGATAATTATTATTTTGTAGTCTTTCTCTTTTCTTGGTTAGCCTGGCTAGAGTTTCATCTATTGATCTTTCCAAGGAACCAGCTTTTCTTTCTTTCTTTTTTCTTTTTTTCTTTTTTGGTACTGGAGATTGAACTTAGGGGTAGTTGACCACTGAGCCACATCCCTAGCCCTATTTTGTGTTTTTTATTTAGAGACAGGGTCTCACTGAGTTGTTCAGCACCTCGCCATTGCTGAGGCTGGTTTTGAACTTGTGATTTGCCTGCCTCAGCCTCTCAAAGTGCTGGGATTATAGGTGTGTGCCACCGCACCTGGCTAGGAACCAGCTTTTCATTTCTCTGATTCTCTTTTGGTTTCCTGTTTTTAATTTCATTGATTTCTTATTGTTTCTTTTCTTCTATTTCCTCTGGATTTGCTTTGATCTTCTTTTTCTAGTTTCCTAAGGTGGGAATTTAGATGACTGACTCAAGATCTTTGTAAGATCGCTGTTCTTTTCTAGTGTTCTTTTCTACTGTTATAAATTTCCCTCTTAAGCACCACTCTTAGTGGTGCAAAATTTGATGTGTTTTTATTTTATTTTTATTTTTTATTAGTTCCAAATATGTTTTGATTTCTTGTGAGATTTCTTCTTTTACTGGTATATTGTTTAGAGGTAGGTTGTTTAATCTCCATGCATTCTGGAATTTTCCAGTTATCTTTTTGTTATTATTTCTTTCTAGTTTAATTCCACTGTGATCTGAAAGTGCACATTGTGTGATTTTTATCCTTTTACATTTTTAAAGGTGTATTTTATGGCCCAGAATGTGGTTCATCTTGGTAAGTATTCCAAGATGGTGAGCTTGAGAAAAAAAAAATGTGTATTCTGCTGTTATTAGATGAAGTAGTCTATGGATATAAATTATCCAATTGATTGATGGTGGTGTTGGATTCAATTATGCCATCCTGATAATCCACTTGGCTGAATCTGTCCATTTTTCATAAAGGGACGTTGAAGTATTCAGCTATGATAGCGGATTCATCTATTTCTCCTTGTAGATTTTATCAGTTTTTGCCTAATGTATTTTGTCATTCTGCTGTCAGGAGCATGCATGTTAAAAATTATTTTGTTTTCTTGGAGAACTGACCTTTTATTATTTTGTAGTACTCTTTGTCTCCAAAACTTTTTTTGCTTGCAACTCTGCCCTATCTGAAATTAATTTGCCTCACTCCTATTTTCTTTGGCTTAGTATTGGTATGGTATAATTTTTCCCCATCTATATTCTTTAACCTAAATGTGTCTTACTATTTAGAGTTTCTTGTATCAAACATCTAGCTTGGTTGTGGTTTTTTTTTTTTGTTTGTTCCATTCACTGTGACAATCTCTGTCTTTTAATTAATATATTTGGATCATTTGGATGTTCAAAGTGATTATTGATATGGTTGGGTTATTATCTACAGTATTTATTAATGTTACATATTTGTTGTCTTTGTTCTTTGTCTCTATTTTTATCTTGTTCCCTATGTCTGCATTTAATTGAACATTTTATACAATTCCATTTTCTATTTTAGCTTATCAGTTATACTTCTAGTTTTACATTTTAAAATGGTTTCCCTGAAAGTTTGCAATATACAATAACAAGCTAAATCTACTGTCAAATAACCCCAAATTGCTTCATAGGAAATATGAGTTCCTATAACAAAATAATCCTAATTTCTCCTTCCTATCCCTTGTATTATTGTCATTTATTTCACTTAAATGTAAGATACATAAGCATATATACACATACAAGACACATATGTAGTCATACAAAATTGTTGTTATTATTTTGGGTAAGTTTTATCTGTTAGAACAATGAAGAATAAGAAATATGAGCCAAGCATAGTGGCCCATGCCTGTAATCTCAGCAGCTCGGGAGGCTGAGGCAGGATTGCAAATCAAAGCCAGCCTCAGCAACTTAGTGAAGCCCTAGATAACTCAGTGAGACCCTGCCTCAAAATTAAAAAAATAAAATAAAAAGGGCTGGGAATGTGGCTCATTGGTTAAGCACCCCTGGGATCCATCTTTCTGATACCAAAAAAAAAAAAAAAAATTATTTTACCTTCACATTTGTACTTTATGTAGATCTGAGTTCTAACCATATTATTCTTCTCTAAAGAACTTCTTTTTTTTTTTCATGTATCTTATCTAGCTTGCTAGGCTACTTTTTTTAAAATTTTTAAAAAAAAAATTTTAAATTTTTTTCTCAAAAATTGCATTTTAATACATGTTATCAAACATAACAGAAAAAAAACAAATTTTTTTTTAAAAAAATAGCTGTACACTATTTTTAAAAAAATAGCTGTACACACTATTCACTGAAAACATTTGTTGAGGCAAATAGAAAAAATTGTTACAATCATAATTTTTCTAACTTTGCACAAAATTATGAGCAGATTAAATTCTTCATATTAAACACCTTTATATGCACTTTCAATGAACAGTATATATATTTTCTTTATCAACCATCTTTACTATACCCATTCCCCTTTCCTGCCCCCCACCTCCCCAATGTCGCGTCCAGTGTTCCTCTATTTCTCTTATGTTTCCCATTCCCACCTCCCTTATTCATCAGCATCCACTAATCAGAGAGACCATTCGGCATTTGGTTTTCTGGGATTGGCTTACTTCACTTAGCATAATGCTTTCCAGTTCCATCCATTTGTCGGCAAATGCCATAATTTTATTCTCTTTTATTGCTGAATAATATTCCATTGTGTATATGTACCACAGTTTCTTTATCCATTCACTATTGAAGGACATCTGGGTTGCTTCCACAGTTTTGCAGTTGTGAATTGTGCTGCTATAAACATTGAAGTGGCTGCTTTACTGTAGTGTGTTGTTTTTAAATCTTTAGGGTATAGGCCAAGGAGTGGGATAGCTGGGTCAAATGGTGGTTCCATTCCAAGTTTTTTAAGCAGTCTCCATACTGCTTTCCAGATTGGTTGCACCAATTTGCAATCCCACCAGCAATTTGAAGTGTACCTTTTTCTCC
Organism: Geosciurus inauris; assembly: GCA_004024805.1. NCBI lineage: Eukaryota > Metazoa > Chordata > Mammalia > Rodentia > Sciuridae > Geosciurus > Geosciurus inauris. The sequence continues at coordinate 20,923 of PVHX01026255.1, forward strand.
ACATCCTCGCCAGCACTTATTGTTGCTGGTATTTTGGATAGCTGCCATTCTGACTGGGGTGAGATGAAATCTGAGGGTAGTTTTGATTTGCATTTCTCTAATGGCTAGAGACGTTGAACATTTCTTCATATATATGTTTATTGATTGTATATCATCTTCTGAGAGGTTTCTATTCAGC
>PVHX01026256.1:0-14452 GCA_004024805.1 Geosciurus inauris
GGACCAGCAAATTTACATAGAGGAGTTACTGATCACCCACCACCACAGCCTCCAGCTAACCCTGATGGGTCAAGGCTTCATAAGTCCCTTACTTCCTCCCCATAGGTTGGAACGTTCTGCACTCTTTCCCAGATTCGTCCATTGAGATTAATCTCCAGTTGCCCTAAGTGTTCTTGGTAAAGCACACTTTATTAATTTTATACGTTTCCCTTTCTCACATCCCCACCTCTTACTGGTTTTTGTCAACAATCTGTACTTCTGTCTTTGTCTTATACCCCTCTTTAGGGAGAACAGGATGGTGGACAGCTTCTGAAATGGAGTGACAGCACAAGTCCCTTTCTTGATCATGACTGTAGCTCATATGTTCACTTTTTATAAACTCTACTATTCTCTTCCATTGCATGTGAATCAACATGGATATTAAAGATTGGGCAGCAAAAATACTTCATAATCAATCTATGACCTTCTGCTGGTATGCTGGAGTGACAGCAACAAGACAAGATGGCTCATAAACATCATTGTGGGAACATCATAAAGAACAGAGCCTAACATTTTCCAGTTATAGTTCCAAGTTCAAGGTTTTTTTTGTTTGTTTGTTTTGAGGGTAGGGTACCAGGGATTGAACTCAGGGGCACTCAACTGCTGAGCCACATCCCCAGCCCTTTTTTGTATTTTTTTTAGAGATAGGGCCTTGCTAAGTAGCTGAGGCTGGCTTTGACCTCACCATCCTCTTGCCTCAGCCTTCTGAGCCAGCGTGTGCCACCACCCCTGGCTCCAAGTTCAAGTTTATCTGTGATGTAATCAAGTATATTTCATTCACCGCAAATAATACCAAAGAGCAGGGATCTGATCCTCACTCCCTAGAATTCTGCAGGGGAGCAGACAGCACCTATACTTAAGTAACTCAAGCCTGAATACCATTGAACTTTGTATTTTTCCAGTACATTGCTATCCAGGAATCATGGCACAACTAAAAAGAATGTCACATAATGAGAAATGACATGTAAGATTGAAAGTGATTAATGTCAGGTCATGGAATAGAAGTTTCCTCTTTTCCATTAGAAATAACTTCCGTTCTCTGAAACCCATCACCTCCACATTTCCTTTGCATCTAACCAGTGTGCATCTTCTGCAAGTTATGTTTTTACCTTCAAAAAAGGATGATTTTTGATAAATACATTTGTTGCAAATTGCTTAGTAGTACGTTAACACTTTTCAGAAACTTTATGAAACAGACTTGATAGACATAAGTACCCATGACAGTGTAATAGATATATTTTTCTTCATTCTGTGTGCTCAGCCCAAACGGAAGGGTGTGGAACATTTGTTTTATAAAGTGTGCAATTAATAAAAGAAAGGAAGGGAGGAGGTTATTGTTTTTGAATGAATTGTGAGCAACACCTTCCATTCTGCTTCTTCATTTTCAAACTTTGAACAAAGTTACCATTAAACACAAAAAGAAGTCCGAGGTATTTAGGGCCAAGAATGTAAAGTTGGGGTCAGTTGAATAACCCTAGGAAAAACATCACAGGAGGGGTGATATTTGTTATAACCATGCAGAAGTCAGCAGGATATTATGGGGAAAGTAAAAACCACACTGCAAGTGCATTGTCATTTTAAAATTGAAATCCTATTAATTCAGTAATTGCAACTATTGTGTCTTGAAGGATGACAATTTTTTTTTTTTTTGGTACTAGGGATTGAACTCAGGGGCACTCGACCACTGAGCCACATCCCCAGCCCTATTTTGTGTTTTGTGTAGAGACAGGGTCTCACTGAGTTGCTTAACGCCTCGCCTTTGCTGAGGCTGGCTTTGAAATCGTGATTCTCCTGTCTCAGCCTCCCTAAGTGCTGGGATTACAAGCGTGAGCCACCACGCCCGGCTGAAGGATGACAATTTTTATAGGGGGCCTACTTTGTGCCAGATTGTTTACAGACATTTTCATCAAAAGCATGCAAATAAGGAAACATGCTCAGAGAAATTCAATACATTTTTCACACCTGCTGCCCTTTGACTCTAAAATCTGTAATCTGTTCTTTGTGCTAGAAGTTGGCAAATTTTAATTCTCAGGCCCAAACTGAATTGTCACCTGTTTTTGTAAATAAAGTTTTATTGGAACCCAGCCACACTCATTTAGTTACATATTTGTGACTGCTTTTGCACTACAACAATAGAGTTGGTTAGTTCGTCCAGAGACCATATGGCCTATAAGGCTAAAATATTTACTGTTTGGTGCTTTGCAAGAAATGTTTCCCAACTCCTGTTCTATGTCCTGGAACAATCTCCTCTGTCCTTCCACTCCCCACCCTTCTATTCAGTTATATCAGGAAGCAACCTTCATGGAATCCATTTGAAATTTGAAAGTAACTTCAAAAATTCCAGAGTTTTCCTCATGTTCTAGCTTCCAAATTCATTGATTCTGTGAAAGATATAGTTTTGATTCATGCTAGAAAGTCCTCAGGTAGTCATTGCTTGCTGATTCATTCTAGAACCTGTAGTTTTTAATTCTGCATGGACATTCTAGATCAGCAGAGATTGTGAACCATGGTGAGTCAACACAAATATAGTAATCTCTGCAAGCCAGGCATGTTTCACTGGGTTTTTATGTATTTACTCATTACTTTTCGCCAGTACACCCCCAGAGTTTCTCAACCTTGGCACTAGTGGCATTTGGGGACAGCCAATTCTCTGTTGTGGGGGCTGTCCTGTGCTTTGTAGGATATTTAGCAACATCACATTTGCTCTGTCAACTAAGAATTGAGATTTTCCTTATTATGTAATAGGGAACTTGTGACATGGATACTTTAAGTAAATACCCAAGTATATACAATAAATAATAAAAACCTGGCATTTCAATCACAGAAAGACATTCTCAAGTCCCTGAGCTCTGAACCATTGTTTCTTTAGCCCTTGCTCCCTCTAAATTACTTCACCTTATTTGAAGATTTTGCTTGCCTGAAAAATTAGAAACAATATCTTAGATGGGCATGTTCTGTAATGATACACTTAGGAGTAAAACTCCTTTGTGTGAAGTTTCAAAGTTTTAAGCATGAGCAGTGTTTTCTTTTTTCTGGGCAGTTTTATTGTCTTGTAGTTGTATTTCATTTATGAGAATTTTTTTGCCATGCTTACCACAGCGTGTAGCCATTTTTAATAGCATTTCACTACCTTACCCAACAATCAAGTTTCATACTCTCAGAAATTTAAGAAGAGAGTATTTACCACGAGGTTCCTGGGAGCACTTTTTTAAATCTCATAGCAGATATGTAACAAATTTCTCTCTGGATAGGTAATCAATATGTAGAATTGATCTCCTCTGGGCCAAATTACTTTCTACCATGATACTCTATGCTAAAGGCCAGATTACATATAGCTTCTAACCTTGGTATCATTAGTATTATTTCCCACTAAAAGCATTTCATAAAGGGTTTCCATGTTTTATTTTTTTGAAAAGTTGTTCTTGGAGTTTAAAAAGCTTTAGTTATAAATGTTAAATATTAGGTGTTAGCGATGTAGCTCAGAGGTAAAGTGCTTGCCTGCGCAAAGCCCTGGGTCTGATCCCTTTCCCTGAAAAAAAAAAGTTAAATATTAAATTGATATACTAAACATTAAGAGTTTTTGACCTGTACTCTTGTTTCTCCTCCAATGACAGAGACTGGGAACTGGGCCATTCTTCTCCCTCCCATCCAGTTGAGCAAGGTCCACAAGAATTGACTTTGGTGTGAGAAAGTTTCAGGGTGAAGATTATATATAAACATATTAGATGAATTACAGTAATACTGTCTGCTCTTACTCAGTTCTCCTTGGCTCAGTTTTATATACAAACTGAAGTATTAGAACCCCTTTCATTGTTCCTTCTGGCAGCTCTGTCTAACTTCTGCCCCAAGGTCTGGAATGTTCATCACAGCTGCCTTTGGTAATAAAACCCACAGCACCCTCAGATCCTCATATTTCTCTTTGCACCTGGTCAGCAGTGTGCACTGGGATGCAGAGCCCACGTGCACACAATTTTTTCTTGTACCCTTGTCTTACTGCCCCAATATCAGCTTATCTAAAGTTCAATTGTTTTAGTTGCTGCAGCACTGGCCAGATTGGAATGAACTTCTTCAGCATTTTTCTTTTTGAGTGAGATAAGATGACTATGCTATGATTAGTGGATATTACCACTAACCCCTTTAAATTAGGATGCAGACTCAGAGTTACATATTCTTAGTAAAAGATACAAGTGTTTTTTAATCCAAACAATAATAATGGCATCAACATAACATTGTGTAAATAAGGTGACCTTTCTGAAGGTCACCTTAATTTGAATCACTGGAATGACACAACCTTTGCTTTTATCCTGAGGACCAATTCAAGAATATATTAATTATGGGCCAGTGTGGCAGAGGGCTCCTGGAATGCACTGTTCAGTGGGGTGGGGTCACCATTTTTGTAGAACTCCAAGTGAATTGTGCAGTACAGCAACCCTCTTTCCTCAACAATGGAAGTATATTTCCTGTCTCCAACACATTGGACTTATCTTGTCCCAAGCTCCCTTCAGAATTTCCATCTGTGTACAAACAGGAAATGATCTATCAAGTCAGTGTAACTTTTTCACAGGAAGAATTAGAAGGTTCTATTCTGAAAGTCTGTCAATGGCTAACTCATGTCAACAAGGCATTGCAAAATGAGAAAATGAGGATTTTCAAATATATGTTCAATTTCACCTGTGAGAACTGGTCAGATAGCTTTTTTCCCCCTCCACTGGTGCTCCTTTCTGAGAGTTCCATAAAATATTTCTAAAGATTTTAAGCCCACATGTGTCTGAAATCTAATGTTTATGTTCTGCACTGCACACCTCATTTTGCTGTTGAATACAAAGAGCAAGGTTTTAGAAATAATACTTGGAAGTCATTTACAGACTGTTGAAGAACATTAGACATGGAGTCCAATTATTAGCATGTCTATGTAATTAAATCCTTTAATGTTTATACATATTTGACAAGAAAAAAAACATTTGTCTTCTCTACCCTACCACTTTCATGAAATCCTGTAACAGTTGTTACACCATAAAACTTAGCAGGGAGACCCTTTACCTGGCCTTGTTAACAAAGTGCTCTGGAGAAAATAACTAACCCATTTATGTTATCATTAACTAATCTGGAGAATGATTATGTGTAATTGCATTTCAAAAAAGGAAGGTAAACCATGCACTCAGTAACAATTTACATGGGAGTCTTAACTGATTACTGGTGTCTGATATGTGCATTAAAAAGCAGCAGAGGGGGCTGGGGTTGTGGCTCAGTGGTAGAGCACTTGCCTAGCACATGTGAGGCACTGGGTTCAATCTTCAGCACCCACATGTAAATAAATAAACATAATAAAGGCATTGTGTCCATCTACAACTGAAAAACAATTTTAAATGCAGCCAAGTTTGATCTCAGATATAGGAGGGCCAGGCATGAGTGCCTTCCGCACTTGCTTCATTATTCAACTTTCTAATTTCAATCAGACTGTAAAGGATCAAGAGGTCATTGTTGGAGAAGCGGCAAAATGACCTTAGGAAGAGTAGAAAGTGGGTCAGCAACTCCCTACAGGCAAGACTCTTCTACTGTGCTTTTCTTATGTAATTTCTCTGCCCATTCTACCCTGTCTGCCTCCAAAATACTTAAGGCAATTACAGGCACACCAGAGAGTAACAACCAATGCTTGTTATTTGCAGTAGTTATATTCTATAAAGTCACTGTGAGTTCTAAATTATGGAATACTGGACCAAACCATTGCTGCTAGGAGAAATGTGTATAGATTAGTACATACACACACACACACACACACACACACACACACACACACAGACTATCACACCTTAAATTCTAAAAGCAACCCATCATGGTAGATTCCATTTTATTTATTTTACAAAACAGCAAACAAGGATTAGAAGAAGTGACTAGCCTGAGTCCACTCTACTAACAGGTGCAAGAGTTGGGACTCTGTCAGCTGGCTCCTGAGCTATAGCGTTCCATATTGTGTTCATTCTGTGGTTACCTGTGCATGGGACCTGATACATAAGACAAAGCATTGCTCTGTTCAGCTGGGTTCAGGTAGGGCAACTCAGTTTTGATACTCTGTGTACATCTGCAAATAGAGGCAAAAGGACTCAAGTATTTGGTTGTTACAAATAATTTTTTAAAAAAATTACATAGTAGAGCTGGACGTGGTGGCTCACGCCCGTAATTCCAACACTTTGGGAGGCTGAGACAGGAGAATCCCAAGTTCAAAGCCAGCCTCAGCAATGGCGAGGTGCTAAGCAATTCAGTGAGACCCTGTCTCTACATAAAACACAAAATAGGGCTGGGGATGTGGCTCAGTGGTCAAGTGCCCCTGAGTTCAATCCCCAATACGCCCAAAAAAATTACATAGTAGGAAAAATTGTACATGCAGAATCCACAAATAACTGCAGATAGACTGAGTGTGATGTAGGAGGAGGTTAGCCTATTGGACTCAGCCAGGAGAACTGCAAACACCCTTTCCACATCTTCTAGCTGGCTCCTTTTCATCCCTCAAGGGTATTAGCAGAAAATTCTTGTCTCACCACCCATAAAAAGAACCCCCTCTTGGGCTGTGGTTGTGGCTCAGTGGCAGAGTGCTTGCCTCACACATATGAAGCCCTGGGTTCAATCCTCAGCACCACATAAAAATAAAGATATTGCATCCATCTATACCTAAAAAAATATTTTAAAAAAATTTTAAAAAAGAACTCCCTCTCAGCCATGCTTGACCACATTACCCTCTAACTTCCTTTCCCTACCTGTCAGTCTGAAATTTTTTATTTGTTTATTCATTCAGCTTGTTTTCTACACTTAGGTGTAAACTTTGTGATAACCTGAGACATTGTCTTTCTTGTAACCCACTGTATGTGCAGCGGTTGGAGTGCTGATACACCGTTAAGAACTCATTAGCTCTTCTTTGAATGAAGGAATGAGTGATTGAACAGTTCAGCCTGGTTTTTTCAAAAGAATCACTGCAAGTGGGTTTTTTCGTTTTTGTTTTTTGTTTTGTTACCAGGGATTGAACCCAGGACACTTAAACACTGAACCATATCCCCAGTACTTTTTATTTTTTATTTTGAGACAGGGTATTGCTAAGTTGTTTAGGGCCTCACTAAGTTGCTGAGGCTGACTTTGAACTTGTAATTGATTCTTCTGCTTCCACCTCCCAAGCCACTGGGATTACAGGCAGGAGACAATGTGCCCAGTTCCAAGTGTTTTTATAAAGTCAGCACACAAACTGGCACAACATTGGCTATGGCACTTGTATCCTCAGCAAATCTGGGCCTATGAAATGAGGTGGTAGTACTCAATATACAAAGAATTCAGATTGGGTCAGATTTAACTTTAGAGGAATTATCTATAGTATGTTGCAAAGAGATAAAGCTAGTCCTAAAGAATAGAAGAAAACAATGGGGAAAAGATGATGCCTTTTAAGAGAAAGAGAGCTATGACTATAGATGTTGAGCTGTACACTCTAAGCAAATAGGTGAGGCCAAAAGAATGACCAGGCAAAAATGGCCAAGCTTTACTTGAGGGGCTGATGTGAAATTTGTTCATCAGTGTACTTGAGGGAAAAAAAATAACAGTGAGGAGATTGTCATGGGAGGAGGACCAAGTTGTAAGTTATATTTTGTCCTGAGAAGTCAAGAGTTCTAAAGGAACAGTGTGCCCCATTTCCAGTGTGATACAAAGGTGATATATAGTAATCACCTACCACTGAGCAGCATTCCTAATTATCTCCATCCCATGCTTGCACTGAGGGACCTGGGAAGAGACCAATGACACCGAAGTGGAAGTGTAGGTTGAGGAAAGGAGTTTTGAGGATCCCCCCCACCCCGCCCTGCACCCTTAGATTGGCCCTACTCAGAGCACTTCTGTCAGCTACAGTGATTTTTTTTAAATTAAGTGATATGAATCTGAAATAAAAGTTAAAATTATAGCTGGGAGCTGCTAGTTTCCAAACCAGACCTGAGCACTAGAAACACCTGAACATATTGCAAGTAACCTGTAAATCCTGCCATATTTGAATTAATTGCTCATATGAGAAATGAAGTCCAATCAAATCATTAACACTTTTTAAAATGACACATGAAACAACAAAACTGTGGAAAACCTCGTTGTCATGCAATAATTTTAGAAACATAGGATAATATTCCACTCATTTTATTGTACCTTGAGGAACATAAAAATGCTAGAGTTAACAAAAATTTGGAACTTCATCAAAGTAGAAAGAGATTCAGCTTCCTGGTTTCAAAGAAAAGTTCAGCCTGTATTCTTTGAATGATCTTGAGAAAATATTTGGCCTAAGATGAATAGATCATGTTCCCAACTTTCTGGGAATTACATTTTGGGGTGATGATAATTGTAGATCAGGTTTCTCAAAACGAACTGGGCTCAACACAGTAGATTACAGTCTACTTTTTTGGTAAAGCCAAACTATCCATCTTAAAAAATCAAATATACAGAATCTGTACTAAATTGAACCTCATGTTATAATGGCAACTGAAGCATTTTTTTTCCTAACGTAACTCAAATCACAATGATTTTGAAAGCAAACTGGATCCTATTAAGAGGGTAAGATTGGTTCTGGCTAAACTAACCTAACAGGATTCTTGGTGAAAGCAGGCTAGAGTGATCAGACATCACCTTGGGTATGGGGAAGGATGAATATCAGACGTGGATGATGAAGGATTCTAACGAAAGCAGCTTAGCAAGTTTCTTGCTAAAACTGGATTTTACAAGGAAGTGCACAGATGGGCATAGGACAAGATGCAGGAGCCTGACTAAAATTTGGCCAAGCTAAGACTCTTTGTCAATGATACTTTCTAGAAATTTCACTTTCTTCATCATAGTGTGCTTTTTTTTTTTAAATCCAGGGATTGAACCCAGGGGTGCTTCACCACTAGGCCACATTCCTAGCCCCTTTATTTTTTTTATTTTTAGGAAGGATCTCACTAAATTGCTGAGGCTGGCTTTGAATTTGCAATCCTCCTGCCTCAGCCTCCCAATGCTGTGCTCATGTTGTCAGTATGGTCCCTTCCCTTTCATAGCTCAGCTGTGATCAGTTATTAAATTCAGTATGAGGTCAAAGGAAAGAGAAGAAATTTATTGAGAGTAGCTCTCTAGTAAACATTTCAATAGACAACTTAACTTATTTGCAAAACCTTAAGGAGTGCTAGAAATGATGACATAAAAGTAATACATGGGAAATTGAGTGAGCCCAGTGGTTATCTTCCTTGAAGTATTAGCATGAATTCCATCTTCTGCACTTAACAATGCATTCACATTTTTCTTTGTTAATTGAATGAATGTTTAGCAAATACCTCTGTGTGCTAATCTGATGTAGGACAAAATATCATGATTTCCTACAAATGGCTGCTGACCATCATCTTCTCAATAAGATGTCTTGAGTAGTCTTTATGTTGTGTCTGATAAGGACCGGGAACAAAATTCAAGGAATCCTGAGGCTCTAGAAACAGGATATAGTTTCTCTGAGCCATGATCTGTGGATTTTTATCCTGAACTCATGACCCTACTTCCAGTGCATCTCATTCATAAAAAATGAAGTTACTCTAGTAAAAATCTCCAAATCAAATTGCCTCATAACAGGGCCTTGCCTCTTCCCTGAGATACGCTAGAATAATCAGTGCCATTGGCATTCTTTGTAACATTACAATTTCTCCTGTGGCTGTGCTAAAATAATAAAACTTGTGCATTCTATCTCTGTCTCCCACAGCTGTGATTTTTGGATCTCTGTTGGTGAATAAGCCCTTCGGAATTGTCATGAGTGAAGGAAATAGCATGTACTGAGTATTTCCCAAGTCCAATTGCCAAGAATGAGCTAATTGTAACTCTCCCTTGCATACAATAAGTCTCAAAAATTTCCAGTGCTAGCCATACTGTGAGGATCCACCTTTTCACAGGAATGGTGTACTTCCGCTGAAGCTTGGCTTTTCAGACTACCAGGAGTGAAACTTAAAATTATGTCCTAGATAAATAAAATGTCCAACCATGTCTTTGAAGGTTTTTTCAATGTTTTATACTTATTATATATTTGATATCCATATTTAATAAAGAATGTTAAAATAAATGTTATGTAAGCTGGCTACATTTGCTTTTGAAAATTTTTCTCTGTAAGATACTGATAGTACTCTGTCTTCAATAAAATAATAAGATTTTTTTCAAAAAAAATTCACTCATTATGTTTAACAGGACAAGTTTGACACATTTTTCCAAAATATAAAATCAGGAATTACAAATATATTTCATTTCACATGGCAATTTCCAATGAGTGGGTAATGGATATTTACCTATTATATTAAGAAAGGTTCTGAGGCTGCATCTGGCCCAGCAGAAAATTTTTTCTTATCATTGGACAATAATGGTTTCCAAGGATATACGATAGGGAGTAGGCAGTTAGGTACTGTATGTGCCATCCTTGCATAATAGAAGAAGAGTTAACATTTAGGGGCTGGGGTTGTGGCTCAGTGGTACAGTGCTTGCTTAGCATTGTGAGGCACTGGGTTCGATTCCGAGCACCACATATAAATAAATAAAATAAGGATCCATTAACAACTAAAGAAATATTTTTTAAAAAGAGTTAACATTTAAAATATATTTTCAAAGATTAGTAGAAATACATTAGTGTATATGAAAAGTATTATTTAAGAAGAAATGAAGGCCAAATTAACTGCTATTTTATTTGTCCTGTAGGTCAATGCATCACGTCAGGAAGCCAAATTGACAGAAGAGTGTGATCTTCTCATTGAGATCATTCAGCAAAGACGACAAATTATTGGAACCAAGATCAAAGAAGGGAAGGTATGATTTCTAGGGCATCTCCTCTACCTGGAGAAGATATACCCTATACATTTTAGTGGCTTTGGAAATGTCAAACATCCTCTTTTTCTACACTTTCTATAATTCCTTCTTATGTCTTTATATTCGGGCTGTACCATTGCCCAACTCCAGGGCATATTGTGGGTCCCCTAGAGAGTTCCTTTCATATTTATTGAAATATCCTAGCAATCAGCATAGCATTAAATAAATTAAAAATGAATCAAACTTTATATATAGAAATAAGGAAGTACTTTCCCATGCCCTTGGGGAAATTAAGACAGATACAAGTTCATAGTGGCAAAACACCTATACTTTCATTATATCATAGATTTCTTTGTGGATGTATTAGTAGTATTTCTTTTCTAATGTTTGTGTTTTTTTATGGTTTTACAGAAAAGTATATTCAAAAAGAAATTTATCAATTTATTTTATCTTTATATCCACTTATTCAAAGTTGATTCAAAACCTGTTTAACTTTATAATTCTTCATTTTATTCTTTTGGGGGGGAGGGGTACCAGGGATTGAACTCAGGGGCACTTGACCATGGAGCCACATTCCCATCCCTATTTTGTGTTTTATTTAGAGACAGGGTCTCACTGAGTTGCTTAGCACCTTGCCATTGCTAAGGCTGGCTTTGAACTTGTGATTCTCCTGTCTCAACATCCCAAAATGCTGGGATGTTCTATTTTTAAAGTAGTCATATTTAGTTGAAATGCTTATGATCCTTTTTATTTCACCCATTTCTCTGCCACATTCAAAACATAATCTTTTAAATAGAAACATTCATGATCCAAGAAATTCATGAGTTTCTATTATTACTTCTCATAGCTGTACTTTAGTGAACTATGTATACTTAAAAAAAATTAGAAATTCTTAAATAAAATAGTAGACTTGCAAGGACTAATGTTGTTACTTTTCTCTGTGTCCTACAAAACTTAACAAGGAACTTCCAATATTGTGCAATGTTTTAGATTACTCTATGTAGATTGAAAAGTATACATGTAATTCGTAATGGTAATCAAAAAATTAAAGTCAAGTGAAATGATCTTGAAGCTGTTACAGTGAATTAACAGATTGACATGACAATACTTCCTGGCCAAGATGTCTCACCTGGGCTGGAAGCTACTTTTCCCAACATTCTGGCTGTCCAATGGATATTATCACTGAGTGTCCACCTGGAATCCTTACCAGGATACTTTTCCCTTTCCATCATCATCATGCACCACATGGGCACATCTCTTAATTTCTTACATTTTCTAGGTTATCAGATGTCTGGATGCCTGATATACATCTACAACTAATTATAATAATTCGTATGCACAGGAAAGGTAATTTGCTATCTTTACATGGCTACTCTCAGGGATCAGCTCTCAATACTTAATATTTGTTTCTTTTCAGTTTTTAACTGTAAATTGGTAAATTGTCACTATATGTATTGTGGGGTAGAGGTGATGTTATGACTGAAGAGCACAAGGTGGAATAATTAAATCAAGTTAATTAACATATCCATTACCTCATACTCATTTTTCTGTGGTATGAATATTTGAAATTTAATGTTTTAGCAATTTTGAAATAAACACTACATACTTATTTACTGGTCACCAAGCTAAGAAATATCTCTCAGATTAAAAAATAAAACAAAGCTTATTACTCCTGTCAATGTTGAGACTGGAACTGTATTCATATTAGTTTCTAAATTACCATAACTTGGTGGCTTGAAACAATTCAGATTTATTATGTTAGTGTTGTGGAATTCAGAAGACCGCAATCAGTCTCACTGGGTTAAAGTCATGGTTTTGGCAGCACTGTTTCTTTTGGGGGGGCTTTGGGGGAGAATCTACTCCTGCCTTTTCTGAGCTCATTCAGGCCACTTTTATTCCTTGGCTCCACAATTCACTCTGACCTCTGTTTCCTTCTTCCCATCTTCCTCACTGACCCGGGCCTCCCTGTTTTTCTCTTATAAAGACCTTGGTGATTACATTGGAATCTCCTGCATAATCCAAGACAACCTCCCCATCTCAAGATCCCTAATGTAATAATATCAGCAAAGTCCCTTTTTGCTGTGTAAGGTAATGTATTCAAAGATTCCCATGCACATTCTTGAGGGGCCTGTATTCAGCCTGCAATGGCATACATGACTTCCAGTCAGCATGCCTGCCTTTCCCTTGCATAACTTGAACTATGACAGTTTGTCTTATGAACTAGATCACAGTAGTGAAGGTTGTCCCCGCTTCAGCCATGGTGGTGCCCACACTTGATTTGGTTCATTCTCCCCACACCAATCCCTTGACATTAATAGAAAGCATAATAAAATAGAAAAGCAAAGAGAGAGAGAGCTGGACTGCAACAAGATAAGCATCTTCATGGGACAGAAATGGAACAAAAAAGTGCAAAGCCATGACTGTGGTTGACACAGGCTAGCATCATTTGGTCTGGAAAAGGCTGAAGCAGGTATAGTTTCAACTCCTATGGCTAAATTGTTCTTTTTAAAAATTTTTTTAGTTGTAGATGGACACAATGCCTATATTTATTTATTTATTTTTATTTGGTGCTGAGAATCAAACCTAGTGCCTCACATGTGCTAGATGAGCTCGGTCCCACTGAGCCACAACCCCAGCCCTGCTAAGTCATTCTTGATGCTTTGGGGAAAAGAGATCTAGAAGTGCCCCAATTAAGACTGGAACTGAAATCAGGCTCATTGTTTAATGCCACTGGCTTTTTAGGGCTTCTCAGTTCATTAAAAGGAACTGAAAAAGATCATTGCCAACCTCTGCCTAGTGTCATAGCTTTTAAGAAACTTCAGGTCTGGGACTGCAGGACAAGTCACTTGCTGGATTGGGGCCTGTATCTTTCTGATATCCCACAAAGCGGGAACCTCAGAAACAAAGAGATAAGACTCCTGAATGTCCTGTAGGCCTGGCGAGGGCAACTGTGAAACTGTCAAGATAGGGCAGCCTGATCAAGAATTATACATGACTTCTCCTGTTCAAAACTGAAACTCAATTCCAAAGCAAATACAAGAATCTTAAATTTCTGGAAATACAGCTAACAAAATCAGACAACATTTTCTTCCTTCAGAGGAAATTAGTTTTGTGGAAGAATACACAAAAGACTTCAAAAGAAGTAGTTTTAAAATGTTTCAAAGGGATAAATGAAGGAATAACTTTTAAAAGAGCAAAGAAAAAACTGAAAAAGAAAACAAAAATAAAAGAAGGAAAATAAGCAAAGAAAAAAGTGAAATCATGAAATAAGAAAAAATAATATCAAAAGCAGCAAACTAGCAGTTTTGAAAGTAAACATGTAGGTACTTAAACTAAAAAGAAAATAGCTGCAAAAGAAATTTGGAAACTGAGCTTTGGCATCTACCTGGGGAATTCCATAAATACAGGAAGGCACAAATGAGACTGAGTGGCTGAAGCAGGGCAGATGCCCATTGATTCTGGATTCAGAAATTAGGAAAGTATATACATATAGAATATATATAAACTTCACATGAGACATTTTTTTGGTGACAAGTATTGGGAATTGGTGAGTATCAGAGGTGCTTCACCACTGAGCTATGTCCCCAACATTTTTTGC
>PVHX01026257.1:0-21092 GCA_004024805.1 Geosciurus inauris
GAGCCACATCAGCAGCCTTTTTTATTTTTATTTTTTAATTTTCTTTTTTAGTTGTTGATGGGTCTTTATTTTATTTATTTATATGCGGTGCTGAGAATCGAACCCAGTGCCTCATGCATGCTAGGCAAGCACTCTACCACTGAGCCACAACTCCAGCATCGCCTTTTTTATTTTTTATTTTGAGACACTGTCTCACTAAGTTGCTGAGGCTGGCTTTGAACTTGCGATCCTCCTGCCTCAGCCTTCAGAGCTGCTGGGATTACAGTTGTGCACCACTGCGCATGCGGCTACTGACCTGTCTTAGAACTCACTTATTCTTTTTTTTCTGCTATATTAATTGGTTATTCAACTTACCCAATGAATTCTTCATTGTAGATATTGTTGAATTTTTTTAAAAAGAGTTTCCATTTCTTGGCCGAAATTCTTCACCTCTTTACTCATTTGGCTCATCTTTTTATCTAAAGTCTTTAACATATTTATAATAATTATTTTAAAATTCTTGTTGCTAGTTCCAACACTTGGGTTAGTTATGGGACTATCCTTTTTTTTTCTTTCTGTGTAGGGAACTGAATCTAGGACCTCACTCATGCTAGCCAAGTGCGCGCATGTGTGTGTGTGTATGAGTTTGATACTGAGGATTGAACACAGGGGTGCTTTACCCTTGAGCTACATTCTCAGTCCTTTTTATTTTTCACTTTGAGACAGGCTTTTAACTCAGTTGCTTAGAGCTTCATTAAATTGCTGAGGCTGGCCTCAAACTTGAGATTCTCCTACTTCAGCCTCCTCAGTAGCTGGAATTATAGGCACACACAGCTGTGCACAGCTGAGACTGCTTTTATTAATTATTTCTTCCTCTTCACTATGACTCATATTTCCCTGCTTTTTCACATGTCTTGTCATTTCATATTTTAGAGGTTGTGTGTGTGTTGATAAATAATATGTATCCTCAGAAAAGATAATTCCTTTTCCCCTGTCAGGAAATCAGGTCTGACGTGGAGGTGGTGGCCTCTTGGGTTTAATCAGAACTTGGGGTTGCCGCTTTAGCTGATTTCGGTTCAGTTCACCTCTGCTGTTGAACATCTTGAGGATGATCGAGTCCTCCTCTCTAATAGGGCTTTGAAGACTTAGCAGCATGGAACTATAGGATCTCTGTTTTCTAGCTCAGTCATTGGTGTGTGTGTGTGTGTGTGTGTGTGTGTGTGTGTGCGCGCGTGCTGTGGGAGTCCAACAAAACAGGTCATTCAAACAGTAGGAGTCATTCAGGCGGGGTCTACAGTGATCTGGAGCGGGGCTGGTCAAAACTGACTCTGTGTTATTGATACCATGTAGGAATTTGAGTCCTGGTTGTCAGATCATCTCCTCCTTCCCCTCTGCTGCCTCTTCCTGAAAGATTCCTGAAATTTACATCCATATGTAAAATTTCCCAGTGTTTCATGTTGGTGAATGCTTCAAAATTCTTTGAAAACATAACTCAGGCCTAATAAAATATGTTGGCTTAATTCAGTCCATGGACTACCAGTACTCAGTTTCCAATGTGGTCCAACTTCTTCATGTTAGATAAAAAGCTAAGGCCCCATGAGGATGTGGGGAAAAAGGAACACTCATACATTGCTGGTGGGACTGCAAATTGGTGTGACCACTATGGAAAGTAGTATGGAGATTCCTCAGAAAACTTGGAATGGATCCACCATTCAACCCAGCTATCCCACTCTTTGATTTATATCCAAAGGACTTAAAATCAGCATACTACAGTGACACAGCTACATTGATGTTTATAGCAGCTCAATTCACACTAGCTAAACTATGGAACCAACCTAGATGCCCTTCAACAGATGAATGGATAAAGAAAATGTCATACATATACACAATGGAATATTACTCAGCCTTAAAGAAGAATGAAATTATAGCATTTGCAGGTAAGTGGATGGAACTAGAGAATATTATGCTAAGTGAAATAAGGCAATCCCAAAAAAACAGAAGTTGAATGTTTCCTCTGAAAAGCGGATGCTGATCCATAGTGGGTCTGGAGGATAGGGGAGAATAAAGGAACTTTGGTTTGTATAGAGGGGAGTCAGGGGAGGGAGGGGTTTGTGGGGATGGGAAGGATGGTAGAATGAGACATTATTACTCTATATACATGTACAATTACAGTACTGGAGTGACTCTGCCACATATAGCCAGAGGAATGAGAAATTGTGCTTCATTTGTGTACAATATGTCAAAATGCATTCTACTGTAAAATAAACAAATTTATTTAAAAAAAAAAAGCTAAGGCCCCAGAGCACTTAACCTTAGTTCAGCAAAGAGGCCTTTCTGGAGCTAAAAATCAAACAAATGAACAATGAAAAGTTCTTAGAAGTTAATACAATTTTGAATGTGGTTGCAGCTTTATTATAAGGTGTTTGCATCAGATTTTGCCCAAGTTAGAAAATATAAAAATGATTCATCAATGGAAAAATGGGATGGTGGATTAGTTCTAGAAGGAAGTTATGTCTGCTAGGTATGGTGGCACATACCTATAATCCCAGCAACTTGGGAGGCTAAGGCAGGAGCTAGCCTCACCAATTTTTTGAGTCCCTAAACAACTTTTTTTTTTTTTTTTTTTTTTTTTGGTACTGGGGATTGAACTCAGGGGTACTCGACCACTGAGCCACATCCCCAGCCCTGTTTTGTGTTTTATGTAGAGACAGGGTCTCACTGAGTTGCTTAGTGCCTCGCCATTGCTGAGGCTGGCTTTGAACTCGCGATTCTCCTGTCTCAGTGCTGGGATCTCCCTAAGTGCTGGGATTACAGGCTTGAGCCACCGCGCCCGGCTGTCCCTAAACAACTTAATGAGAACTTGTTTATAGATAAAATACAAAAAGGGCTGAGGATGTGGCTCAGTGGTTAAGCACCCTTGGGTTCAATCCCTGGTACTAAAAAAAAAAAAAAAAAAAAAAAAAAAGGGAAGTTATGTCTAAGTATAGATTTTCCACTATGAAGACAGGTATATTAATAATTTCAGATAGTTAAGAAAATAGACAAAACCTCTCAATTCCAATGCTAATGTTTTTACTTTACAGCCTTGTATTGCTTTGCCCTATTTTCTCAGAGAAACATGAATATATTCTCTCCACAGCTTACTTCTGTGGTCATAAGATCTACCAGACAATACAGCCATGAGTATGCATTCCAGGAAAATTCATAGTTAAAATTGATTGTATTTTTCAACTTTTCATATCAAGTCTTATTTGCTACGTATAAATATCTATTTGTAGCCAGGCACAGTGGTGCATACCTGTAATCCCAGCAGCTCTGGAGGTTGAGGTAGGAGGATCTCCAGTTCAAAGCTAGCTTCAGCAACTTAGCGAGGCCCTAAGCAACTCAGTGAGACCCTGTCTCTAAATAAAATACTAAAAGGGCTAGGGATGTAGCTCAGTGGTTGAGTGTCCCTGGTTTCAAAACCTGGTACCAAAAAAACCCCAAATAAATAAACAAACAAACAAAAACCTATTTGTTTCAGCTGCTGGTCTGGTTGGAAAGAAAAGAAAGAAAGCATTCTGTGGTTTTGAATATGTCTCCCAAAAGTTCTTGTGTTGGAAACTTTATTCCCAAATGCATAGGTTGATGATATTTGGAGGTAGAGCCATTGGGAAGTAATTAGGATTAGATGAGAGGACGAGGATAGGGCTCCATGGTGGGGTTTTTGTAGTGTTACAAGAAAGAGAGAACTGATTTTTAAGCTGCAGATTCCTTGCCCTGCCCCATGTTATGACACCATAGCATAACAGAGGCTGGCACCGTGCTCGTGGACTTGAGTCTCTAGAACTGTAGGAAGAAGTTGTATATTTTATGTTACCCAGTCTCCGATATTTTGCCATAGCAGCAGGAAACAGACTAAAACCAAAGACAACCAATATTCCTCCCTCATAACTGAATTAATGGTCCATTTTGATTGACCTGCTTTTCTAAAGTTTTACTAAATAAATACGATTATGGATACTGAGGTGCTGATTTTTGTAATTAAATCCTAAAAGTCATCCCTTGTGTTCTGTCCCTTCACATCCTTATATATAGTCACCCCCTTCTATTTCAGGCACAGAATCACAGTTGTACAACTGACTGGAATGAATGTATTTTATGGTGTATTTATTTCTCTCTCTAAGCTCTGGAAGAAAAATGGGCTAGAAGCCAATGGCCATTAAGAACTCCTTTCCTGCCAAGAAGCTACTGTTATTTGTTCAAAACATATTCATAGAGTTGCCACTGGAACGACTTGGAAAATAGTTCAAAATTCTTTTTCATCCTCAGCAATTTTGCATTCCAACCTCTCACTGAACATTTCAGGAATGATCAACAGGACTCAAATTTTTCAAGTTTTAACCTGTAGCTTTGAGGTTTGAGTGGTCCTGGGATGTAAAGTCTTGGAAGGTGCTAGGGTTTGGATATGTTTTGTCTTTGAAAATTCATATGCTTCAAGCCTGGACCCCAATGTAAGTGTTGAGAGAAATTGGGGTCTTCAAGGGGAATTGATGCTTTTTCTCATAGGCATTCGTTCTGACTCTCTTGGGACTGGATTGGTTATTCTGAGAGTGGATTATTATAAGTGTGCCTGGCACCTTTCCCAAGTCCCAAGTTCTGCACACACTGTGGCTGCTCTCACATGTGCTTCCAAAATGTGATACCATCTACCATGTTGTGAAGCAGCATGAGGCTTCACCAGAGGCCAATGCTGGCATTGGCACTCTTGTGCCTCCAGAACTTTCAGCTTAATTGACATTTTTATAAAGCACCCATTCTCAGGTATTTTGTTATAGCAACACAAAATAGACTAAAAAAGTTTGACCAATCTCCTTTACTTCTCGTGTCCCTAAATGCAGATAACCCTAAGATTTTGGGTTTTTTCTTACTCCTATTCTATTCCTCAGAGCTCTCACCTCTCCCATGGGATCAATGATTTCTTTTGTAAAGATAGTTAGCAGATCTAGCATCTTTTGTGCCGTGTGGTAACATAAAAATAGCATGAAATTTAAAATAGGGGCTGGGATTGTAGCTCAGCGGTAGAGCGCTTGCCTCGCATGCGTGAGGCCCTGGGTTCGATCCTCAGCACCACATACAAAGCAATAAATAAAGACATTGTGTCCATCTACAGCTTAAAAAAAAAAAAAATTAAAAAAAAAAAAGAAATTTAAAATATATAGTTCAATAGTATGAATACATTCACCTTATTATGCAACTATCATCACCATCATCTATCTCTAGAACCTTTTCATCTAGTCAAGCTAAAATTTTGCACTCATTAAACAATAATTCTATCGAGCACAGTGGAATACACCTATAATCCCGGTGGCTATGGAGGCTGAGACAGGAGGATTGCAAGTTCAAGGCCAGCCTTAGCAACTTAGTGAGGCCCTAAGGAACTTAGTGAGACCCTGTCTCTAAATAAAATATAAATAAGGCTGGGGATGTGTCTCAGTGGCTAAGCACAACTGGATTCAATCTCCGGTACAAAAAACAAAAAAAACGAAAAGAAAAAAAACCCAAAAAACAAAAAACACCTGCTAACTCTTTATTACTCTCTTCCTACAGCCCCTGGAAAATGCCATTCTACTACTTAAGAGACCAGGGCAAGAGAATTGCAAGTTCTACTCCAGCCTAGCCAACTTATTGAAACCCTGTCTCAAAATTAAAAAAATAAAAAGAGCTGGGGGTGTAGATTAGTGAAAGAGTATCCCTGGGTTCAATTCATAACACCAGTTTTTAAAAAAGCCATTCTACTTGCTGTCTCTATGAATTTGACTTGTATAGAGTCATATGTAGGTGGCATCCTCAAATATCTTTTTGAATCTAGTTTATTTCACTTGGTCTAATGTCTTCAGTGTTCATCCATGTATGCCATGCATCAGAATTTCCTTCCTTTTTAAGACTGAATAATATTCCATTTCATGCATGTATATATCACATTTTACTTATGCATTAATCTGTTCATAGATATTTGGACTGTTTCCATCTTTGGCTCTGGTGAATAATGCTGCTGTATAGCGGATGTGCTAGTATCTGCTTTAACATCTCTTGGTGGCTTCTGTCCTGAGCTCCATTTCCACATTTCCAATGATTACTGGATCTTTTCCTTTAGCTAAACTCCTTCTGAATGAAATTCTTGCTTCCCTAGCAACTTGGGCTTAAGAAATACAATTATCTTTTACTTTTTATTCATTTTTATTGTCAGTATCTGAACTTAGGCCCTGATGTTTCTACTCTATTTCCAATTCATCCTGTTCCATGCTGCCAACATAAATGTCTTAAAATATCTTCCATCAATTTCCATCCCAAATACCTCTATCCTTATTGAGCATTGTCCAAAATTCTTGGCTACATATTTAAGGCCCTCTTCATCTATTCCAAACCAATATTTCCTTCGTGTGTGTGTGTGTGTGTGTGTGTGTGTGTGTGGTTCTGGGCATTAAACCCAGAGCCTTGTGCATGCTGGGCGAGTGTTCTACCACTGAGCCACATCTCCAGCTCCCAAACCAGTATTGCTTTTTTCTTTTGTTTCCATAAATACTGATGATTCAACCCAAGAGGTGTTCTAAAACTGGACTATATCTCCAGCCCTTTTTATTTTTTTTTAATTTTGAGGTAGGGTCTCATTAAATTGCCGAGGCTGGCCTTGAATTTGTGATCCTTCTGTCTCAGCAGTCCCTGGGATTACATGGCATTCACCACCACGCCTGGATAACATTTCTGTTTCCATTTCAGTTGACCCATCTCAGTAACCCTCTACTACACTCCATCTCTGCCCATTAAACTCACTAACCCCATGGGTTTTCCTGTTCCAGTGTCTGGGAATCCCTTCTTTGCCTCACACCTCTTATCATGGCCTGTGTAGACACTTTTGTGTGCACCCCAGCACAAACTGACCTCTCCTCTTTCTGGATCTCTTTAGTAAGTATTTCAAAGCTCTCTTTTAGCCTTTAGCAAATGTCTGTCTTAGGATTTTCCACCTTCCTAGGTCTCAGTACCCAGACTGGATTGCACATTCTTGGAACCAGGGACTTATTCATTTCATAATGAGTGAGTTGCTGCTGTTTTGGCCCTGTTCTGGCTTACAAAGTTGTTTGTAGCATACACTCTCCTTTTAAAATATTCATTTTTGGTGGTGATGTAGGCACAAAAACAAATCCTGTGCAACAATGGCTTTAGAAGAGCCACCAATGGAAAAGGAATGGTTAACTTTGCCCAGATGAGCTGGCAAGGGCTGATGCCTCTTCACATTTCCACATTGACTAATGGCCTAGAAATCACAGAAGTTCCTTGTAGGTGACAATACGTGATTTTTCACAATTGATTTCTCTGTCTCCCTGTAAAACCATTAGTCTTTTCATGCATTTGCCTGCAGCATTCATATGCATAAAAGTTTTTAAACCACTTGTTTGAAAAAATGGACCCTAACAAGTTAGAAGGATGATTCTCACAATTCAGATTTATAATGGGTACATACAGTGCCTGACCTTGAAGACAGTGTTCCAGCGGGGCAGGGAAAATTTGTCAGGGTACATGGCCCAGAAACCTGGCTGAATGATGAGAGGAGTGAGTTGGAGAGTAGCAGCACTCAGGTGTTAGTGCTCAAGAGAAAGGACCATGAAACTTTGAGAGATGAGATCATTTTTGATGTGGGTATGTGAATTTTTGCTGCTATAACAAAACACCACATACGAGGTTATTCACTTATTCCTGTATTTATTTGTTGGTATTGGGGATTGAACCCAGAGGTGTTTTGCCACTGAGCTACACCTCAGCCCGTATTTTTTAAAATTTGTTTTATTTTTTTTCTCTCTCTCTTTTGGCAGGGGTATTGAACCCAGGGGCACTTAACTACTGAGCCATATCCCCAGCTCTTTTTATCTTTCATTTTGAAATAGGGCCTTACTCAATTGCTTACAGCCTCACTAAGTTGCTGAGTTTGGCCTCGAACCTGTAATCCTCCTGCCTGCAGCCTTCTAAGCATCTGGGATTATGCGTGCGTGTGACTGTGCCCAGCTTCTTCAACCTCCTATATAAGAACACTAATCCCATTCATGAGGTGGAGTGTCATGCCTTAGTCACTTCCCAAGTGGCCTGCCTCTTAATACTATCATGTGGGGTATTAGGTTCCCACATGTGGATTTTGGAGGGACACATACATTCAAGCCATAACAGGGTGGGCATCTGACATATAGTCTTTGCTGTACTACCCTTCCTGTGAGGTCCACACCCCAAAGCCTGCTGCATGCAGATGGTTTCATAGGTTAGAGAAGGGAAAAAAATCCTTTCCTGCCTCAGACCACCTTGGCCTAGAGTTCAACTAATTAGAAAAAGGGAAAAACTGGACTTGAAATTCTGCCCGTACTAGGTGCCCTCCCAGCTCCTTGATGCTACATCTACAATATTTTTCAGCTATAAGTTCAATGAAATTCGAGGCCCTGCTTCTCCGGCCCTCCTTCAACCATCACGTTAGGAAGGTTACCTGCCTGCCAGGGGCTCAGGGTAAATCACATGATCTAGTGGAAGGTACAAGCCAAAGTCACGAACATGAATAGTTCAGAAACTGTGACAAGGTCTATGAAGGAAGTATGGATGTCAGTGACACAGGAAAATGAAGACAGAGTCCTGAGTTTGTCCAGAGAAGTGTTTTCTAAGGAGATAACCTCTAAATTGTCAGAAAGAGGAGGAGGAGCTGGGTACCCTTAGTGTAGAGGAAGGCATGTCCTAGGGAAGAAAGAAGAGTGTGTGTGTGGGGGGGGTGCCAGGGTCAGGGGGTGGGTAGAGGGGACAGCCAGAGAGCACAGCCTCTATCTAACAGGGCAGTATGAAACAGGAGTTAGAGTACAGACCTGGGTCTAGACTGCCGGGGTTCCGGCTCCAGTTCCACCACTGGCTAACCTGTGACCTCATATAAGTTGCAAGGGTCATGTCATATATATAGGGCTAAACATAGTTTTTATCTCACAGGGTTCGAAGAGAGGTTATATACCCAGACTTTTATATGCAATCTCCCAATTTTTAAATTTTGATCATTAATTTTAAAAGAATGTTTAAAAAAAACTGAGCAAATTAAACCCAACTATGAACTCCTTATGACTTGGGGAGTCACTAGTTTTCAACCTTTTATTGGATGCCTCATACACTATGTGCCATGGTTTGGATTTTTTTTCCCCCAAGTATTGTGGGAATTCGTTGAAGTGACCTGGTCTGTCTGACCTTCTTATTCCCCTACTGGGGATTGAACCCCAGGCCTTATGCATGCAAAGCCAGTGCTCTACCACTGAGCTACATCCAGCACTTACTTTTATTTTAACACAGAATCTTATTAAGTTGCTGAGGCTGGCCTTAAATTTGTGCTCTTCCTGCCTCAGCCTCCCAAATTGGTGGGTTTACGGGTATGTGCCACTATACCTGACTTGACCTGTTTTAAAGATGCTGTGATTGCCAGTGAAAATGGTGATTAGAGAAGACAACAGTGAAGCAATAAGACTTGTAAAGACTTGGGTGCAATTTCTGGAAGGACCCCAGAAAATGTTAATGACCCGTCTATATTGTGCAGTACTTTCTTTTCCATCTCACCCATCCAGCCACAAGTCCAGAATCATTTTAAGACCTCAGATCCCATTTTCTTTTGGAAGCACCAACCCACACTATCTGGGCATTTGTTCATGCATTCAGCAAACACTTACTGTTTTTCTCTGTGCCAGGCACTGTTCTGAACACTCGGCATTTGTTTCTCACAGGCTTGTAGAGGTAGGTTCCATTATTATCCCATTTTATAGATTTCTTGCCTAAGGTGACACTTCTAGAATGAGGAAGAGTTTTTATCTGAACAGCCTGGTTTCAGAATCTTGTCAGTGTTTGTTCTTCATTCTGAATATTTGTTGCTACAACATCCTACTTTAAATATAAAACATGCATAGTTTATTGGGGGAAAATGGTGGGGATTACTATAATTTTGCTTTTGAAAATACATATCTGAGAATCTCAAGCACATACATTCAGCAACTTGGGAGGCTGAGGCAGAAGGTTAGCAAGTTTGAGGCCAGCCTCAGCAACTTAGCAAGACTCTGTCTCAAAATAAACTGAAAGGGGTTGAATGTAGCTCAGAGGTAGAGAGAGCCTTCCCTAGAATGTGCAAGGCCCTGGGTTCAATCCCCAGTACCACAAGACAAAAGAAAACAAAAAAATCACAACCTCACTAAATTTATAGTAGATGTGCTTATTAGGAAAATCACATTGGGAAAATCTTATAAATGAGAAAATCTAATCTATAACTAATTTTCAATGGTGGTGAAGTGTTGGTGAATGCTAATTAACCATGAATGACAGTGACATAATGCAAGGGTGTGTAGACACTTAATTGTCCATTCTTTAATTTTGAGTTTACTGATTCAAATGTGTTTCTTTTGGGTCTGAAATTCTTCCTTGGACCTTGAACCCTAAGAAGCTCAGCTCCTGCCCCTAGTGCCCTGAAGAATGGGCTGGCTCTGTGCTCTCCTGTCCTAGTGTCCCAGTCTGTCTGTCCTCTGCCTCTGGTCCCTGTCTGAACCTGGAGCCCCAGCCCCATTGGCTGAAACCTGCTCTAAGTGTCTACTCTGGGCTGGGTTCCTGCCTCTTGGTTTCCTCTTGCTAGTTGTGTAACAGGGGCTGGAATTTTGCCCCAGGGTTCAGGGCACTGAGTTCCCCGAAGCCATGCTGGACAGCCTGGCCTGCTCTCCTGCCTTCTGAGCCTGGTCTACAGCTGAATGTCCTTCCATCTTAGACTAGCAGAGTGGAAATCACTGGCTCTGAGAGCTTCTGAACAGAGGCCTGAGAACACCATCTATTGTGCTGCTTCCTTGGACACTGTACCCTCTGGGCAGCTTTGCTCTTCAGCCTCCTTCATATCCCAGAGCTCAGGGCTTGTGCTGGACCCCCACGTGAGTTTTTCTGTCTTTTTCTACTGTCTCCAGCAGACCCTTCTGAGCAACAACTCCTTTATATTTGCTTACATGATCCTTTGAATTGAAGTAGGTCTTCCTTGCCCTCCATCAATCTGCAAGGGCAGGATGGACGTAGCACAGCACAGCCAACACAGGGCCAGGCGCCTAGGAGGTGCTCCACATATCTGTATTGCAGGAACAATGACACAGAAACTTCTTTGATCCACCCTTCCTCTAGCATTTGTTCCCTTTTCCACTATCCCCGGTTCCCCTTCTTGTCCTCCTCACATTCTCGATCCCTGCTCAGGAATAAAGAGAGTAGATAATAGTTGTCAAATATCTCTAAATCTCCATGTTTGATATATGTGCTTTCCTTTGGAGACAATTTGTGGATTATTTTCAAACACTTGGTGTGGATAATAAGCTCATATAACCTGAAGAGACAGAAATTTGTATGTTTTGTTTTGTTCCTACTGGGGATTGAACCCAGGAGTGCACTACTTCTGAGTTACATTCCCAGCCTGTTTTAGTTTATTTTGGGATAGGGTCTCACTCAGTGACCCAAGCTGGTCTTGAACTTGGGAGATCTATCTATCTATCTATCTATCTATCTATCTATCTATCTATCTATCTATATCTTGGGAGATATATATATATCTCCCAAGTTCAATACCAGAGATTGAACCCAGGGGCACTTAATCACTGAACCACATCCCCAGCCCTTTTTATATTTTATTTAGAGACAGGGTCTTGCTAAGTTGCTTAGAGCCTTGCTAAGTTCCTGAGGCTCACTTTCATCTTCCTGCCTCAACCTCCTGAGCTGCTGGGATCACAGGCGTGCGCCACCACACCCAGCACAAAAATATTTTTTAATTCCTAAAATGCTTGCCTCTGAGGCCTTCCAATCGCCAGCCAATACAAATGGTCTTACATTCCTGTGGACAAATCATTTCATAATATTTTGCACTGTGGACAGTGTTTCTTCTAGGAGCCCTAGCCTAGCTCATCCTCAGTCCAGTGAGACAGAGAGGCAAGTATACACTTAGGACGGAGACTTCCTAGTTTACAAGCAAAGAAATGAATGTTCAGAGGTCAAATGACCACACAGCATTTCCTGAATAAACAGATGGAACTATGGAGAACTCGCAGAAAGCCCAGACTTCTCTTCTGGGGCTCATTAGCCCTAAGGAATTAAAGGGAAGAGGAAGTCTCAATTTATCCTTTGTTGAAAAGTTTGTCAATCTTTTGACCCTCACATAATTCTGGATTATTCATTACTCTTTTATACCATTAGGAAATAAACCAATAGATTTGTTTGTTCATACATTTAGGACAATTTTTCTAGTGTCTTGGAGAAAGCCATGCTGTAGAGACAGCAGCAGTCAGCTAAGTTTCTCCAGTCCTGGCTCTGCCATGGAGTAACTGTCTGTGTGGCCTGGGCACATCATTTCCCTGCTCCAGACTCAACTTCTCAACCATCAGAAGAGGTGGAGCCCAAATGATAAAAAGAAAGGAAAGGAAGAAGGAAGGAAAGAAGGAAGAACTGGAACAAAACTATCATATTTCAGTTGTAATAATCAGAAGCATGAATCTTTGTAAAATTTCTTATGTTTTGCTTGTTCAAAAAATTATTTTAGTTCTTATAAAAATTATTTTTGTTCTTTATAACAGGTTCATAAGAACTCCCTCATAAGAGAAAATATGAAGCCATAGTTGATACACTGGACTTTCTTCCTTCTGCTTTTGGTAAGATATCCAATGAACTTCATATTTTAGAAATTTTTTCTTTGTGTTTTCTCATTGAAAAAAGAAGCAGTTTAATTATAATACTGGACCATAACTTATACCACAGAGCTATACTTACAAAACAGCATGGTATTGGCACCAAAACAGACATAAAGACCAATGGTACAGAATAGAAGACCCAAAGACAAACCTACATAAATACATTTATCTCATAATGGACAAAGAGGTCATAAACATACATTGGAGGAAAAGATACCCTCTTCAACAAATGATGCTGGGAAAACTGGAAATGCATATGTAGCAAAATGAAATCAAATCCCTATTTCTCACCCTGCACAAAACTCAACTCAAAGTAGCATTAGACCAGAGATCTTGTACCTACTAGAAGAAAAAAGCCCAACTCTCCATTACATCAGTATAGGAACCAAATTCCTCAATAAGATTCCTAAAGCACAAGGAAAAAAAAAAAAAAACCAAGAATCAATAAATGGAATGGTATTAAACTAAAAAGCTTCTTCACAGCAAAGAAAACAGTCAAGAATGTAAAGAGAGAGCCTACAGAATGGGAGAAAATCTTTACCAGCCACACCTTAGATAGAGCATTAATCTCCAGGATACACAAATAACTCAAAAAATTTAACATCAAAAAAAATAATAACCTAATCAATAAATGGACAAAGGAATTGAACAGAAACTTCACAGAAGAAGAAATACAATTGGTCAACAAACATATAAATAAATGTTCAACATCTCTAGCAATTAGAGAAATGCAAATTAAAACTACACTGAGAATTTATCTGACTCCATTCAGAATGGCAATTATCAAGAATAAAAGGGACAATAAATGTTGGTAAGAATGTGGGAAAAAGGGTACACTCATACAATTTGCCAGTGGGAATGCAAATTGGTGCAGCCACTCTGGAAAAAAGTATGGAGATTCCTTAGAAAACTTGAAATGGATCCACCATTTGACCTAGCTATCCCACTCCTTGGTATATACCCAAAGGATTTAAAATCAGCTTATTATAGTGATGCAGCCACATCAATGTTTATAGCAGTTCAACTCACTATAGCTAAGCTATGGAACCAACCTAGTGCCCTTCAACAGATTAACATGTAAAGAAAATGTGATATTTATACACAATGAAATATTACTCATCCATAAAGAAGAATGAAATTATGGCATTTGCTGGTAAATGGATGAAACTAAAGACTATTGTGCTAAGTGAAATAAGACAATTCCCCCAAAAAATAAAAGCTGAATATTCTCTCCGATATGCAGATGCTAATATACAATAAGTGGGCAGAGGGTGGGGGGAGCACAGGAATTCACTGGATTAGACAAAGGAGAATGAAGGGAAGGAAGGAGGGATGGGAATAGGAAAAACAGGAGAATGAATCGGGTATAACTACCCTATGCTCTTATAGGAATGCATGACCAGTGTAACTCCACATCATGCAGAACCACAAGAATGGGAAGTTATATTCCATGTATGTATGATATGTCAAAATACATTTTACTGTCATGTATAACTAAAAAGAAAAAGAAAAAGGGAAGCAGTTTAGCTGTGCATGGTGGCACAAGCCTAGAATTTCAGCTACTTGGGAGGCTGAGGCAGGAGGATCACAGGTTGGAAGCCAGGCTGGTCTCAAAAAAAAAAAAAAAAAAAAGGAAGGTAGGCAGGGGTAGGGGTCTGATATAGTTCAGAGGTAAATTGCCCCAGGATTCAATCCCCAACATAGCAAAAAATAAAAACAAACAAACAAAAAAGTAGGGGTTAACCAGTCTGGGTCATAAGAGAACACCCACTGCTCCATGGAGGGGGATCCTTTCCTTGAACAGGGACAGAGTTGCTGGTTGACAGGTGCAGAAGCTGCAGTTTGGCATGCTCTTATTTCCTTCTTATGCTGTGCATCAAGTTTCTAGAAAAAACATGTACTCAGTCTGGGGAATACACTGAGGTAAAAGGTACTGTCTCCACCATAGTGAGATGGGGATGGATGTAGAGAAATGGGCTCTTTCTCCTCAGGGTGTGGAGCTTGTCCTCTTTCCTTCCCTTTGCACCTTAGTGCACAGGCTAGAAAACCCTTGCTCAATTGCCCTTAGCAAAATGGGGAGCTCCTTGGCTGCTGGCACGGAGCAGTTTAGGCACAGCTGGATTGCAAGACTCAAAGAATGTCACCAAGTCAGGTCTACCTCTTAGCTCGACCTCCCCACAGTGACTTTGCTCTCAGGCAGGCCAGTAGAGCAGCCAACCCTATCTTCACAGTGTGTGTCCAGCGACAGAGAGTTCCTATCTTCTGGTCACCTCAGCCAAAGTTGTGGGATTGCTTAAAGTGTGTCTGATTGGGTGAGGCACCATTCCTGAGCCCATCACTGTGGCTACAGGAAGGGATGCTCTTATTGGCCAGGTCTTACTAAAGGTCAGTCAGTACAAGGGACTGAGAATGGTGTCATATGCTTGCAATCCCAGCAACTCGGGAGGGTGAGGCAGGAGCATTGCAAGCTCAGACTAACCTGGGCAAATTAGGGAAACTCTGTCTCAAAATTAAAAAACTAAAAATGAAAAGGACTAGGGAACATAACTCAGTGGTAGGGCACCCCTGGGTTCAATCTTAAGTACTGGTGAGAAAATAGAAAGGTCAGTGCAAGGAGCTGAGGATGTGTCCACCCCATCATCTTAGCTACAGGAATCGATAGTACAGAGGAGAAAGGAGGGACATAATTATCCCCAAAAGAATGAAAGAATGCTGGCCAAGACTAAGCCAATCAATAGCCACATCATTCCACAGTATAAATCTTTCCACCCAGGATAGTAAAGGGGACTGGACAGGTAGAGGGACATGTGAGACCATTCAAGTTTAGTTGGACAGTAACTCAACTCAGGATTGTCTTTTTCTATGGATTCACTGGACCAAGTACTGAATCTGTTGTCCACTTCTCTGCAAATCTTTATCATATTACAAGTTAGAATTCTTACAAAATTCTTAGGGAAGCTACTCCTTTCCATGTGCACACAGGGTTTTAGTAGATTATTGTTTCAATGTTGAAAAGGGTTTCTTATTTCATCCCTCATTGCATGTTGGCTTTTCAAAGTGTGCAATTTTGCTGCATTTATAATCATTACGTACTTTGTTTTGGAAGAATACATTTTGTCATAAAAGCTCTTCACACAACTGGAAGAATGATCAGCATCATTATCAATATCCCAGGGCAACCTGTTTTTCCCCCCCCGGCCTGAGAATATTTCAAATAGGTTGAGAAACTCATATGGATAGCATCAAAAATAGAAAACTGAAACGAATTGGATTCTCTTAATCAAGAAATAATTAATTTGTGCATAACAATATTAGAGTACTACATAAAAAGGACTGGACGTATTATTCCTCTCCATTTTCCTTTCACAGAGTTACAATTTAAATCCAGCTTTGTTTGTGATATAATAATGTAGAGCTTGTGCACAGAGTGAGACAAAACTAATGGGAAGACTTTTCTTATGAATAGGAGAAATGAATGTTTTTTTAATTTAAAGGAAACTGTATTTAAAATGCAATTTTTGGAAAATATAATAAAGTGAAATGTAAATATTGTGAACAGATGTTTCTTAAGAAGCTTCTGAAATGAATAGTCACCATCTGGAACTATTCACAATGAGAAGAAGGTAAGCAGGCACCTGGTCCTTTCTTTAAAAAGATGCAATCTTTGTACCAAATTATAAACAAGTATGGTAGTTTCCCTAAAATTGTTATATTCAATTTGCCAAACTTTAGAAAAATATTGATAAGAATGTAGATGGTTTAGAAAAGTGTGCTCTTAAAAGCCTTCGTGTGATTTCAGATTTCTTTGCTTAGTTGTAATTTTTTAAAGATAAAACTCTTCAAAGTGGATGAATGTCCTATACTTTTAAAAACATGCATGAAAGCTGAATGGGCATTACCACTGCCACTGCCACCACCATTACCCAGGTGTCTGTTTGCCCTTTACTGCATTTTAGATACTGCAGAGGACAGATGAAATCTCTACCATCCTATATCCTTGGTAGATGGATTGAATGGATGGTTCCAGTTAATGGCCTTCCCTTATCCACGTCCTTTGCAATATGGTATTGCTGCAGTTCCTGCCAAGAGGTGAAGTTATTTTCCCCATCCTTTGCATCTAGGTTGAATTTCTGATTTGCTTTGGCCGATAGTATGTAGGAAAAGGGCAGGGAATAGTGATGTGCATCTGTGGTCCCAGTTACTCGGGAAACTGAGGCAGGAGGATCACTTGAGCCAATGCGTTTAAGACCATCCAGGGCAACAGAGTGAAACTCCATCTGAAAGGAAGGGAATGAAGGAAAGAAGGGAAGGAGGAAGAAGAAGGGAGAGAGGGAGGGAGGGAGGGAAGGAAGGAGGGGAAAGGAAAGAGGAAAAGAAGGAAGGAAGGAGCCGGGCGCGGTGGTGCAAGCCTGTAATCCCAGCACTTAGGGAGGCTGAGACAGGAGAATCACGAGTTCAAAGCCAGCCTCAGCCATGGCGAGGTGCTAAGCAACTCAGTGAGACCCTGTCTCTACATAAAACACAAAATAGGGCTGGAGATGTGGCTCAGTGGTCGAGTGCCCCTGAGTTCCATCCTCGGTACCAAAAAAAAAAAAAAAAGAAGAAGGAAGGAAGGAAAGAAGGATGGACCAGTGCAAATTTAGATTTTAAAGAGACTGCACACTTCCATTCTCTCTCTCTTTTGTGGTACTGGGATTGAGCCCAAGGGGTGCTCTACCACTGAGCCACATCCCTAGCCTCTTTTATTTTTTTATTAAAAAAATTTTTTTTTGACAACACAACAAAACTGTTTTATTTTTCTAGTTTTCCTTATCTTGAATGGTTAAAAACAAACAAACAAAACTAAAACCCCATAAGCCTCCAGAAGACTACAAAGCTAATCATGCCATTGCTGAATCAAACAGAGATGACCCCAGCTTCATTCATTCTTTTTTAAAAAAAATTATTTATTTATTCTATTCAGATTTACATGATAGCAGAGTGCAATTTGATTCATTATACACAGATGGAGCACAACTTTTCATTTCTCTGGTTGTATGTGATGTAGAATCACAACATACATGCAGTCATACATAAAGCTAGGGCTATGATGTCCATCATATTCCACCATCTTTACTGTCCCCCTGCATCCCCCCCCACCCCTGTGACCAAAGTTCCTCCACTCTTCTCATGTCCTCCCCCACATTACAGATCAGCATCCACTTATCAAAGAGAACATTCGGCATTTGGTTTTCTGAGATTGGCTTATTTCACTTAGCATGATATTCTCCAACTCCATCCATTTACCTGCAAATGCCATACTTTTATTCTCTTTTATTGCTGAGTAATATTCCATTGTGTATATATACCACAGTTTCTTTATCCATTCATCTATCGAAGGGCATCTAGGTTGGCTCCACAGTTTAGCTATTGTGAATTGAGTTGCTATAAACATTGGAGTGGCTGCGTCACTGTAATATGCTGTTTTTAACTCTTCTGAGTATAGACCCAGGAGTGGGATAGCTGGGTCAAATGGTGGTTCCATTCCAAGTTTTTTAAGGAATCTCCATACTGCTTTCCAGATTGGTTGTACCAATTTGCAGTCCCACCAGCAATGTATGAGTGTGCCTTTTCTCCCACATTCTTGCCAACACTTATTGTTGTTTGTATTCTTGATAATTGCCATTCTGACTGGCGAGAGATGAAATCTTAGTTTTGATTTGCATTTCTCTAATTGCTAGAGATGTTGAACATTTTTTCATATGTCTGTTGATTGACTGTATATCTTCTGTGAAGTTTCTGTTCAACTCCTTGGCCCATTTATTGATTGGGTGGTTTGTTTTTTTGGTGTTAAGTCTTTTGAGTTCTTTATATATCCTAGAGATTAGTGCTCTATTGGATGTGTGTGTGGCAAAGATTTGTTCCCAGAATGTCGGCTCTCTGTTCACTTCACTGATTGTTTCTTTTGCTGAGAAGAAGTTTTTTAGTTTGAATCCATCCCATTTATTGATTCTTGATTTTACTTTTTGTGCTATAGGAGTCTTGTTAAGGAAGTAAGGTCCTAATCCGACATGATGAAGATTTGGGCCTATTTTTTCTTCTATTAGGCATTGGGTCTCTGGTCTGATTCCCAGGTCCTTGATCCACTTTGAGTTGAATTTTGTGCATGGTGAGAGATAGGGGTTTAGTTTCATTTTGCTGCATATGGATTTCCAGTTTTCCCAGCACCATTTGTTGAAGAGATTATCTTTTCTCCAGTGTACGTGTTTGGCTCCTTTGTCTAGTATAAGATGATTGTATTTAAGTGGGTTCATCTCTGTGTCTTCTATTTTATACCATTGATCTACATGTCTATTTTGGTGCCAATACCATGCTGTTTTTGTTACTATAGCTTTGTAGTATAATTTAAGGTCTGGTATTGTGATGCCTCCTGCTTCTGCTCTTCTTGCTAAGGATTGCTTTGGCTATTCTGGGTCTCTTATTCTTCCAAATGAATTTCATGATTGCCTTTTCTGTTTTTATAAGAAATGATGTTGTTATTTTAATTGGAATTGCATTGAATCTATATAGCGCTTTGGGTAGTATGGCCATTTTGACAATATTGATTCTATCCAGGAGCATGGGAGATTTTTCCATCTTCTAAGGTCTTCTTCAATTTCTTTCTTCAGTGTCTTGTAGTTTACATTGTAGAGGTCTTTCACCTCTTTTGTTAAACTGATTCCCAAATATTTTTTTTTTGAGGCAATTGTGAATGGGATAGTTTTCCTAATTTCTCTTTCGGAGGGTTTATCACTGATGTATAGAAATGAAATTGATATCTGGTGTTGATTTTATATCCTGCTACTTTGCTGAAATCATTTATTAATTCTAAAAGTTTTCTGGTAGAATTTTTTGGATCCTCTAAATATAGAATCATGTCATCTGCAAATAATGATAGTTTGAGTTCTTCTTTTCCAATTTGTATCCCTTTAATTTCTTTCATCTGTCTAATTGCTCTGGCTAGTGTTTCAAAGGACTATGTTGAATAGCAGTGGTGAGAGAGGGCATCCCTGTCTAGTTCCCGTTTTCAGAGGGAATGATTCCAATTTTTCTCCATTTAGGATGATGTTGGCGTTGGGTTTAGCATAGATAGCTTTTACAAAGTTGAGGTATGTTCCTACTATCCTAAGTTTTTCTAGTGTTTTGAACATAAAAGGGTGCTGTATTTTGTCAAATGCTTTCTCTGCATCGACTGATAAAATCATATGACTCTTATCTTTAAGTCTATTGATGTGATGGATTATGTTGATTTCCATATGTTGAACCAACCTTGCATCCCTGCCTCTTTTATTTCTTATTTTGAGACAGAGTCTTGCTAAATTACCCAGGCTGGCCTATACTTGCAATGCTCCAGCCTCAGGCTCCCCAGTAGCTGGAATGACATGCCTGCATGACCACTCTTTTGGGTACCCCTGCCACTGCCATATAAATAAGCTGGGCCAGTCTGCTGGAGGGTGAGAGGCCACATGGAGAAGAGCCCAGTCATCCTGTGAAGGCTATACTAGAGTAGCATGCAGCCAGATGACTCCTCAGCATGTGACAGCCAGCCAGGATCAGCATTAAGCACAGGCGCTGGCCCTTTTGCCTACAGAGAGAAGGTTTTGATTTCTCCATGTCTTAATCGCTGGAGAGGGTGATGCAAATTGATAAAGGATATGGGAACTTCTGGCTACTGTGCTTGAGCTTTTGGGAGGTAGGCAGAGGTGCAAAGAGAGAATTCAAAACAGAAGATGCTGGAATTTACAAAAGAAAGGATGGAAAAACATACTGAGATGATGTTAGAACATGATTAATTTACTGAATTTACTGAACAGGATAATCTCCATTTTTGTTTTACTAATTTCTGACTATAATTTAAAATGATGCTGCAGGCCATGGTGGTACACATCTGTATTCCCAGAGACTCAGAAGGCTGAGGAAGGAAGATCGTGAGTTCAAAGCCAGGCTTAGCAGTTTAGTGAGGCACTAAGCAACTCAGTGAGACCTTGTCTGTGAATAAAAATATGAAAAGGACTAGGGATGTGGCTCAGTGGTTGAGAGCCCTTGGTTTTAATCCCGGTACAAAAATAAAATATAATAAATAAGAGGTCTGGAGATGTAGCTCAGTGGTAAAGTATCCCTGGGTTCAAGCCTCAATACCAAAAAAAAGAAAAAGAAGGAGGAGGAGGAGAGGAAAAGGAGAAGAAGAAGGAGAAGGAGAAGGAGAAGAAAAGCTAGCCGGGCGCGGTGGCTCAAGCCTGTAATCCCAGCACTTAGGGAGGCTGAGACAGGAGAATCGCAAGTTCAAAGCCAGCCTCAGCAATGGCGAGGCGCTAAGCAACTCAGTGAGACCCTGTCTCTACATAAAACACAAAATAGGGC